>JABFQM010000736.1:0-29637 GCA_022816865.1 Zelostemma sp. ZL-2020
ATTTTCAACCCTCGTGCTCTTTTCTTCCTCCACGTTCATTTCCCCTCGCGCTCTACCTTCCCAGCTTTCTACTTTCGACTCTCATCCCCTACTTCTCATTTTCGACCGTTTTTTCTCTCTCTCTTGACTATTTTTTTCGCCCCATCTCTTTCCCTCTCCCTTTCTAGGATTCGTTAGATCCCTACTGCGTTGCTCTATTTAACTATCCATCTGTCCCTTCGTTCATTCCGCGCATTTCTTGCCTTCAACGCTGTTTTCGTCCCTTGTTCGATCTTCTTTATTTTGACATTCCGTAACAGCCTTGTAACACCGTTTTTGTATGAAAAAAAAGGTGCTCCTTTCTTGTATTTAGAACTTTTTAAAACTTTAATAAATGAGAGAAAGATTTTATTCTTTCTACTATTATAAATCTCATTTGTATCTTTTCGACCAAAATTTGCATCGTAGCTCGAATTGGGTCGGCATATTTTCCTAAAATTGTTATTCTCGTACTGGAAATTGGATTGATGCAAATAAAATTCAAGAATTGCCCGACTAAAGGATGTGTAATTTTTGAAATGACAATGATAAACTTTTCACTTTTCAATTGAACACGTAACAAAGCCACTGAAAATCGTTCAAATAAATGGAGTATGAAATATATTTTTCTGCAATAATCAATCAATTCGCCCCAAATTATCAAATAGATCTTCAAGGCAAATTGCACAATCAATAACTCAGTTTTCTATTATACAAAACTATTCCTGTAAATGACATTTTTTTTGTAATCCATTCAGATTATTGGAAACGGGAGCTGGTCCCTTCAGCTCGTCTTTTTTATAATCTTATTGCTGATAATGAGAAATCAACAGGCTTTGGACAGTTGTTCGATAAAAGTAACTCAGTTTCAATTACATTTATTGTTCCAAACAAAGAAACTTAGCTACGGCTACAGTAACTTTTCATTAAAAAAATAAGAAATTATGAGAAAAAAGGGTAAAAGTTGATGACATTTTACCGATTTTGTTCAGTTGTATATGTATGTATATTTTTTACTTTTTCACGCCTCCAACTCAGGCTTTGGAAGTAACGCTAAAAAGTAGTTTTCTTAAGTTCAAAAGAGATTGGGAAATTTTATATTACCATGTCAATCTCTCAATACATGCCCTGGCTTGCCTCGACTACTCGTGTAAGGCTTTTATGAAACGATTTAGAATTCCATTTTTTATGTTCTTAATTGCTTTATTCATTATTATGATTCAACGAGTGCAAATCAGTTCAACTTTATATCCTATAAGCATGCTGACAGTTATTTCGCTACATAGACAACAACTTATACATATGGAACCTAACTTTAATTCCACCGGATCCGCTAGGGGATTGTAACTGGAAAAGTAACTCTTTATTGTGGAAATGTAAACTTTGATGTTACTTTTTGTTACTCAAAAAAAGTTATTGTATCTGTAAGGACGTTACAAATAAAGCGTTACTACCGAAGCTCGGAAATCAATCAATTCAATGTTCTTCGGATTAGGTGATGTAATTTTGACGCAATGGATTAATCTAAATGATATCATACGCCTCTGATTTTATAAAATGAAAATAGTTCAAAGAACGGTAGAAATATTGTATTTTTAAATTTGTTCGCAGACCGCTTACATTTGTTACGCACTTAAATCACAAATTATGTAAAGCATTATTGCCACACTTTTGAAAACTTTGAAATGATTCTTATCAAAATGCAGTACACGCTGCTGTATATATTTACAGGTCGTTTGACGTCTCTTTCTAGCACATGATTAAAAACTAGGCTCTCGATTGACCAGAGCATGCACAGAATAAAGTGCACGCCTGGTATAGTAAATCACACCGAAATTGTAATACTTTTCCTTTGGCAACTTCCTTTTTTTTCATTGCATAAAAATTCGATGAATATTATAAATGAATTTAAGTTCTATTGAATAAAGATGGAATGAAAGCGATTATTGAAGTTGAAAATATGCTATTTAGTGGATAGATAATAAAGCGATCTTTCTTAACGATCAATTTAGAATAATTATAACTAATGCACTTCCATCTCGAAACTAATTGCTTATCAGTGTAATGTTGATTAGCGTTTGATTACTTCTGCCCTTTTAATTACAGGAAGCTTCTATGATGTAATTTCAGTTTTGTCATAACGCCGACAATGTGCTTTACGTTAAAACTGCTTGTAGCTTATTAATTTTGTGTAATGCGAAATTCAAGACATCATCATTATACAATGCTTGTACATAATACGTGCCTCAATCAGTCCAATCACTATCAAAACAATTTTTCATCCAGCTGATTTTTACTTCTTGCTTTCAATAATAAAACGCAGGGATTGAAAAAGTGAGATGCAATAAAAAAAGACAAGTCCGGTTAATCTTTGGAACAAACAAATGTCAAATATCAATCATAAAAATCGTCAAATCAATTGATGACGCAGATTATATCGTCTTCAATCTTTCGAATTTGTAATATCATTTTATAAATTTGAATCTAAATTTACCTCAATGTTTCATATTTATATAAATTTTCATTACTTGAACGTTTTAATGATTGGTGCTTTAATTCTTGTTCATTCATTATCCAGTGATTCAAATGCCATCTGCGTAAACTACGCTGTACGTATTCTGGAGAGGTCGGTAAAACACTTTTATAGGTATTTTACTCAATTACTTTTCAAATCGAATAAATCTTCCGAAACAAATTTTGTTGACAAACAGTGTTAATTACTTCTGTGAAATGCAATCAATTCTGTCCTTGAAGAAAGTTCCCCTACAATGTAGTTTAACGCACGGGGAATTGGAGTAGTTTATTTTTGTTCTTTCATTGTATATCCAATATTGATTCCCCAATTACATCACAGCCGTGACATAAATAATTACTGACATGCACTTGTTGGTGCGAATTTCACTAAAATTTTCATCATCTTGCAATAATTACTGAACTTTAGTGTGCTAAATGATCCATAGTCAGAAGAACATTGAAGATCGAATAAAAATTACATAGATAAGATACCGATTGATGATAATAAGATTCATTGGAAAATGTCTGAATTTTCTGAGATTTTGCCGATTTAAACTATGATTTTCATTAAAAATTACTTACTGCATAAATATATATTTTTTTAATATTGAAGCACATGAAATTTTAGAACGTATCGTTTTTGAGAGAGTAGATTAAGAACAATAGATCGTGTAATTCTTACATAAGTACGAATCTTCTTTTAGACGAAGACGATTTTATAACTCGATATCCTATCACTTTCACTCATGCACGTTCCATATATGATTCCCGCACGTTTCATTTTTTGTACTCGAATTTGGTCAAAGCTTAGAAAGTTGAGCAATGTACCATTTTCTTGCGTTCCAAAAAAAAATCTGAAGAGAATATCTGTTACAACTTTTCTTATCGTTAGCTAATTTGTTCCATTTGAACATTTCCAACCTTTTTGTGCATTTCGAATTCATCCGGCATCAATTCAGAAATTTGCAAGTGGTTAAGAGGTAGAAGAAATGATTATCTCGGAGCATGTAACTAGAAATAAGCGAGTGTATTTTCCGGACGGAAACTGAGATGTAACCATTGGCAGCAACGTAACAAGACTCTCGCTTTAATGTGTTTACACATTGTGTGCCTGGGTTACACAAAGCTTTTGATTATCAAGTTTCTATTGAGATATAAATAGTTGATTGAACTACGCGTAGTTCAAAGATAATAATTTCAAGAGGAATTGAACTAATAATATCACAATGCGAAAATACGTCGACACGTTACGGAATCTTAAAGCATTCTTAAAGATTTCAAAGATCTCAAACCGTACGATAATTTGAACTTATTCAAACATCGATTTTGAAGTGTAGGAAGAAAAATATTCGTATTTTTCGTAAATAGAAGAACACAAAACTTTATTTACTCAAATTTTTATTTGTACGGAACATTTGATGAATAAACTAACTAAGACTGCAACACAAGCAGAATCTTTGCTTGAAGGCTTAAAAACTTATGAGGTATAATAAAATGTTACGAAAAATGTTGTCTACTTCAAAGTTTCTGAGATAAATACTGTTTCAATATAGAGAGTTAGAATACAATAATTAAATGTGACCGAATTTGCATTAAAAAACGAAGTATTTTTCATCAATATTTCAAAGATAATTTTTCATGCTTTTGATATCGAATTTGTTAATGAAAAAAATAGCCAATAAAAATGTTCAAATGCAAACCGTATATTATCAATACAAAGAGTAAAATATTGCGGTTAGAGTGGTAAAAAGGATGCCATGCCACCCCATTCAAGTTATATTCTAGATAATTGAATTTGATTTTATGGTTTTCGTGCCATTTCTGATTTACTTCATATATGATATGAAGGGGATTCTCCTTAAAAGAAAATACTTGTGGAAATCCTCTTATTGAACTCTCTTAAGGAATCCTCTTAGGATCCATTTGTACATTTTCTCGAAGAAACCCCTTTATAAGAAAAAACCTGAGGAAAGAATTCTCAAATACGAAAGTGCTTTTGGATCCACTTATATGGTAATTATGGGACTGCTTTTTCTCGGTACCTAAATTTTTTTTCATTTTTACATATATTTATTGTTGTTATCGGTCATCAACAAAATTTTCCAAATGAACGTTGTTAATGAACGTTGTATATTATAATGATTTGAGAGAAAAACTAATTCAGACATTCAAATTAGCCTGTTCATGAGTTTGTTGTACTCTCCTCCAGGTCAATGAAAATTCATACCAGTAGATGCCATATTTATAAATAAGTTCATTTTACATTAATGAAATCATAAGCTTATACACTTAATAGAATGGAAAATTAATAAATTTATAGGTTTATCAATTAATAAACAAACGGTTCGATTTATTGTTGAGATAGTGCTTTGCAAATATTTATGCAGTTAAATTTGAAAACACAAAGGTAAATGTCCCAGTAATGAACCACCTATAAAAAATTCGAAATTCAAACGCTGATTTCCAAGTGAAAAATGACTTTTTAGATTCTGTTCTTTTCGTGAACAATGTAGAATTCTCTTAAGAACAAGTTGCATTTTTTATTTTTGTAGAGTTGTAATTAATTTTTTAATTACGTGTGATTAAGTAGTCGGAAGCACGAATGTCCCAGTAATGGACATGACTGGGAAAAACGTGATTACAATTAAAATTAAAAATTATTTTTAACTACGAGTGTTGTCTGAAACGACAAAATACATTCTATACTTTTTTTGCAGTACGACACGCTCTGATGACGTTTTAAATTATGAACGTTTTCAATAACAAAGTCATATTTTTTTCTCAACATCTGATTTTACCGATTTTTGCGAAACGTTAGAATAATTAAAGTGGAGCGGTTATAACTTGTGATTTGAAACAACAGAATAAAATGTATTCTGCATGGAATATAAATAATCGTGTCTTTAATGAAATTCATTCTAAATAAAATAGTTGATCAAAACTATAATTGGAATAAATTACTAAGTCAAAACTACTATGACTAAAAAAGGATTTTGACTGCAACGTAGATACGAACGATAGAATAATTTGAAAAATTGTACCATTGCATTGGGCAGGTCTACTCAAACACAATAAAACTACATTGCAGAAATCGGCTGTCAAGAGCACTCGAAGCAAAGAAATAACGACGATTGGAAAGGTCACATAATTTGTGTACGATGATACGAAAATACGAAACTATACTTGACTATCTAAAATCAAATTTTCATGAAAATTGTAACGTGAAATAATTTGCAGTCAAATGAATTTCTCCTCTCGGCAATTACTTGAATCTTAATAATTAACATTACACAATTCGTTCATTTGAATAACATAATTGTCGTTGACTAATTCAAAGCAAGTTTCAACGTTTCTCATATCACTTCATCAGGTAAAGTTTTGAGTAATTTACTCTTTCTCAAGACGCAAAGTGAGAGTAATTGCAATGGAGTTGAAATGTTGCCAATCCTGAAATAAAAAAAATTAAAAACATTCAAACCATTTTTCAAATGATGTGAAATGAGTTCCATAATAAAACATCGTCATAAAAAATAGGGGGATCTTCATTCATCGAAACAAGAATCGCAATATTTGATGTAAAACGCCACTCAGAAAATTGTTGGAATAAACATAACAAGTCCGTGACAAAAGTCAATAACCTTATATACATAATCAACTTCTATCTAGTCGCAAATAAAATGATAGCTTTCCATCGCTTCTCATCAGTCCGTCATCACCGGAACGATCAATAGTTCTTAAAGATTCTCGGGCAAGAATTTCTCACGTCACGTGATCCGTCGTGTTATTCACCTCAAATAAGAATACGGTGAACAAGATGAGCTCGATTGTTGCGTGAGTTGTAATTGTTCATAATTGGCGCGATGCGCTGTTATCTTCGTGGAGAAGGCGGTTTCTAGGTTGGATACCTCTTAGTTTCTGTTGGGATAGGAAGAAATATGGCCCGCATATCATCCCAGCCGTGACAAAATAGAGAGCATACTTGCCAGTATTGTTATATCCGCGATTGCAGGGCACACATGTAAATATCTACTATGAGATGTGAATTTTATTAGTTACAGTTGCGAAAAAGTGAAGGTGAAGAAATGAGTTAGGTTCATAATCAATAGCAACTACTATGCACTTTTCGTTCAATGATCGTTGCTCCGATCATCGTCAGCGAGTGTATAGAAAGTTTGCAAATTCGGATTGGGCCATTTATTTTCTTGCTGGAAGTGAAAATGCAATAATTGAAATCGTCTCTTATTTCAAGTCGTGAAAGACTTGGAATAAGTTTGTTTGAATTGATAATCTATACAGTAATTCAAGATAATAATGCGCGGTGGGTATTGTGAAATTATACAGGAATATGTTTCAGAAAATAACAGATAGAAAATGTATACTTCCTTTAATAGTAATACATCTTGGCTGATAAAAATTGCGATTCTTTCTGAAGAATGCCAAGGCAATCGCAACTACTCATGACTGTACATACACTTGCAATTTTCCATAGGTGATGTTTGCGATAAAAAATTATTTTCAAACTGATCAATAAAAAAACTACATTTCACTCAAGTCATTCATTTTACAATAAAACTGAATTCTTTAGTTTAACTTCTTTCGTCATTAGAAATACATTTATAAATTTATTACACATTATAAATTATTAGAATGGTTTTAGAATATACTCTTTAACACAGTTCTACCCACTGTAAAAAAATTATATTCCTATCATGAATGTATTGTCTTTATTAATTTCAAAAGTATTTCTTAATAATGTGTCTTACTAATTTCGAGCTGATTTACTCATCAACTTTTTGCCTATTATCAATACACGCTTCAGGTATTAAACTTGACTATGTTTTCGACATAATAGAGGTAACAGAGATAATCACGCTATATAACTAATTAATAACGCCAAAGTTAATGAGAATATTGTCTAAAGAAGAATTATTTTATTAAATTGGTGGACTCATTATCCTACATCAGCCGGTTGTGATATACAATCTTCTTAACATGTGAAGATAGTTACACATTTCCAAACGAATAAACCAGATGATTGATAATAACAAAACTCACAATATTCACTGATTATTGTCTTCCCAGTACAAAGTATTTGCCAGCAAAACATTTGTATGATAAATAGGAGAGGAACAGACGGAAATTAACATTTCAATGCACGGAAATATATTCAAGGATAAAGAAAGAGACGAAGAAGAGGATGAAGACAAAGTGGAAGAATTAGGAGATTGGTAATGAGGCGAATTTGTGTATTAAGAGGCGATGATATAGACGCGCGAGAGTGAGAATTTGATAGTAAAGATGAAAAAAAGGACGAGAGAATGGAAGAGCAACGGGGGCTAAGGTGAAGCAAGCAAAACGTGATAGTAGTGGAACTGGCAGGACTTGGTAACTGGCGGAACTTTCAGCGGCAGTAACCACGAAGACACCATGACGCGATCAACTCCATCGGCACTATCAACTCGGTCCTATTCTCCTAGTCTAGTCACTGTTCTCTTCCTCCTTTTGACAGCACGTGAGTCCACTCTTTAACAATGTTACGCTCTTTACCCTATCGCTTCTCTAGTGGCCCTTATCTTTCCTGAACGGGTTGGAAATTTCGTGTAAAACGATTACGTGTTCATTTGGTGATTTGATCTGTAAATAAAGGATTTCGTCCTCTTAACTATACAATCATTCGAAAAGATTGGGTATGATAAAATGATAGTACGACTGAATGTACTTACATTCATACTTTTTTCAACGAAAATTGTTAATTTATGTGTCATAAATAAATAAAATTGTTGGATTCTCTTTGATAGATATATCGATATTTTTGATAAAATTATGGCCATCGAACAATTTATTCAATCGTGCATGATTACATGAATTATTAATTTTTCTTGTTTAACATTTTCTGAAAAGTGAATGCAAATTGCAATGAATAAAAACTAACTTGTACGATTATGGTAATTTAACCACGAAATCATTCAATCATAACAGTCTGTTGAGAGCTTTCTTTATATAATTCATGTCATTCTGGTTCATTGTTTACAATACGTAACATTTTATGTCATAGCGACATATTGAAAAAGTCAATAATGTTACTTGAAATATGATAAAAATAACAACAATTGTTCAAAAATAGAACATCGTGAAACTCGGCATATATTTGACATTTATAAGGATTGAAACAAATGTTTGTGATCGTTCATGAAATTTCTAATTTATAAGGAAGCTGACTTATTCACACTCTGATAAACTTTTTAATGATACACTTAAATATAATTTCATACACGTAAACAAACGATTTGCACATTACAACAATCAGGGTTTTTAGAAACAAAAATTGACGCAACGAGCACAAAAATAAAAGCAAAAATTACTGTCACCGACTTTCTAATGAATGATAGAAGTTATAGTTTTCACTGAAAGAAAAAGTCGATTTAGAAAATAGAAAAATTTCCAAATGTATCCTCGCATCTCGAAAGCACCAATGGATCTTCTTTTGAATGCATTACAAACTATCATACATCATCAATAAAACTAGAAATTTCATACATCATTCGCAATTAGTATCAACATCGTGATAAATCGTTGAGTTTCCAAAGATTATTGGGTAAAACTAGATGAAAGTAATTAAACTTTCAAGTAAAACTGTTAAATATGTGATTCCGTGAATTTCGCTCGATTTCAAATAATTATTTCATCCCATGCGTGTTAATGAAACGAAGCAAAATGATCAATTAAAAGTGAAATAATTGAAAAAGAGTGAAATGATTAATTAAAACTATCAGCATTTTAATGATGGTCAATAGAACTGATACACTTCTCATTTGTGATTTGGAACAAGTGATAAATCCTGTTAATTTTCCATTTCACGTATCGGCTGTTAGAATTGATGAAGATAAAAACTAAGTGATTTTTAATGTCAAGTCTACTATTTCACAGTACGAAATTTCAAAATTTCAAGTGATGAAATATAGTATAAAAAAGTTTACGAGGTTTCGGCTCTTAATGCTCTGAGAAAGACAATCGCTTTCAGTCTCCGATAAATTCGAGGTAGTCTTAAAACGCGATTAAAGTCAATAATCTCTTTATTGGTTTTATATGACATAAAATCTTTGTGATCCTTTGAACTTTCTTTTGGGCATGTAAGCCTTTTATCGCATAAACATAAAAGAAAGTCTGCTATGATAAACATTCTTCATGATGCACTGTTTTGAATAAACAAATAGCACCTCGAATGTCTTCATAATCTAACTTTTTCGGCTTTTACTTCTACTTTTCGAACAAGATATCAATTTCATAAAGTGCGAAAATAAGTTTTCGAATATGGGAAACAACAATGAAAAGCAATTCAACTTGGATACTCTCGGAAACAAGATGCGTTGGAATATCACATCTAATTGTATAGCGCAAAGTATATTCTGTTACTCGTTAAGGACGGCCTTGTACCGTGAAAGTGATCTTTCACATCGCTCGGTGTTACTGGAACATAAAATGCCAATTTCTTAACAGTGCACATCATTTCTAAGATGATATTTACCTCAAATAAAACACTTGCATATTTTTCATTTCATCTCAATTCGAATTCGAGACTCAATTTATAGTCGATCATAAAAGTTACGAATTATTTATACGCATAACAAGCAAACATAAAGCGAAGTTGTCACTTGTTGACGAAAATTTTTTACTTGTACAAATAGGATTGAATGAATCGACAAAGAAAATATTTTACTATTTGAACGAGCAGTGAATTTTTTCGAAAAACAAAAACTTGTTCTTCATTACAAAAGTTATTCTCCGCGTAAAAGTTTTCAATTATAAACCGGGTTTTCTTTATTATTTGTAGAGGAACATCATCCGGCAAGTTTTTCGCAGTGGTCTATCGTTATTTGGGATAAGGCGATTCGCTCGATTTGAACTTCGAAATTGGAATACCATTAATTCAGCTGTCACGTTTCGATAGCGGCGTATGCTTTGTCAGCATGAGATCGTAAAGAAATGCGAGATGGATCGTTCCATTCTCTTGTGTTAATTGGGTTACCGAGTAAATGTAATTCAAGTAATCGTTTATGCCTGGTTCGAACTTGTGCCAAGGAACTTTCTATTATTTGTCAAATTTAAACGACTCTGTGATTCTTGGCGATTTTTCATCTCGAAATATCTTATTTCGACAACGTGATTCGTATTTTTCAATGGTGTATAATTAATTGCATTTATGTATTAGAAAAAAAAACCATTTTCATTGAACGAAAATGATTGAATACTTTTTTATTCCCATGCGTTCTTGTGGAATCAGTACATTTGCATCGCATTTGTTCGTTAAACACATTATCTTTAGATTTGACGTTACGATAAGATGATTCATCCAATCATGAAAGATGTCACAAACGTCTTGTTCGCACAATCGACGAAAGATCCACTCTCGGATTCGTTTTATTGCGACACGCAGTATTATAATGAACTGCCAATTACACTTACACGCCTCCTTACTTTCTCTGTCGACTGGAAATGTCAAGAGTTCATTGACATCCTCATTGGTGCAAGTTTTTCGGAACTCTTCATTTCAACGAGCGTTTTTTCATCGACATTCACACTTTTTTTCTACAGTCATTGAAATTTGAAATTAAAATTAAAAAAAAATCAATTTATTCATGTTCAATCAAACCTATAGAGTTGAAAAAAAATTTGAGCCTTTTTCAGTCGATGAATGAATAGCGACGAGTTTTGCATTAAAAGAAATTTTGGAAAATCAAAGCAACCAGCGAAGAACGCTCGAAGACAAATTATGTAACCCGGTAACGTTTCTCACTCTGCCGTCGAGTGTCGGAATTGACAAGCGCGGACTGACTCGTATTTGTCTATTATCCGAAAGTGATCATTAAAAGTGAAAGGGGAGAACAGTATCAGGCTCAAGAATAAGCGCGTATGAATATCAAAGTGTACATGATTCGAGAGTAGCGCTGCATTTCTTCGCTCATGTACCATTTTACGGACATACGCTCTGCACAAGCAGTCCCGTGAGCTGCGACAGATTAACGATCTTTTCACAAAGTGATTTATGCTGGTATTTCACATGCTCCTGCCACTATTCCGTGGTACAATTTATGTGCATAGCTTATTTTATGCCATTCCATAAAAATATTCTACTTTTACCTTATTTGCCTTGGCAACATTGGGAGAAAACATCTTTGTAACAACCATTCGATTCTTGTACGCGATCACGAATTAAAATTAACGTTTTTGCATTAATCGGAACGTTAATTTCAAGTGACAAATCATTTCTCGTGTAAAATGTAAAATCTTTTGATTCTAGACGTATGCAAAGGCGCTTACTATGGAAAGCTGATTGGCAAACTATCCGAACTTCATCATGGTGTTAGTGGTGAAGTGTACGCGGTTGATGGAAGAACTCTTTACATCAAAGACCTTACCTACGATGGGGAAGGGCCAGGTAAGCACCCAACAATCGCTTGTTTTGTGTGATTGTGTACGCGAGAAACGAGCCTTGATCCGCATAAAAATCGTCAATCCCAACTCGGTGTAACTTTCATCGTTCGGCTAATACGGTCCGACCCACAGGAATAAAAAAAACGAAAGAGAAAATACTCACGGAAACTTTCCCCGAGTCAACAAAAATATATGCGCTCAAAGTGCCTTCGTAAAAATTTACTTTGTAGCAAATTTTATGTCGATTTTAGATGCGTCATTGCTTTTTTATCTTGAAGTAAATGTTTATTAGTGCAAAATATAATTATACCTTATTCCTTTCATGCATGAAATTAATAACTTTTGGGTCAAACTTTTACGTTTGATTGTCAATAAAAGATTTTGTTCTTACATTTTTATGTGAAAAATTATATTTTTATTCCAGCTGCATGGTTTTACGTTGGAAACGGCAAAACTCCGGATGGTAACGGGATCAAAGTCCGAGATGAGCGTGGAACGTAAGTAACAGTATATCATGAAACCTTAATTACGTTCCACCTTGAAGAACAATTATACATAGCACTACATGAATTAATAAAGTCGCATTGCAATTTGTGTTAAGACAAACCCAAATGTCTACAAAAATTATTAATAATCGTTCCAATTTTTTATGTCGAAAATTCCATTGTATTCAATTAAGAATATAATGTTTATCGCATATGAAATCAAATATTTGATGATCAAATGAGTGAAACAAACATTTTCATGTGCAATCGTAAAGAATAGAAAGTAGCACACTCTTAATTAAGTTTATGAATCAATTGAATCACTACTGTACATTAGTTTCATCGAAATAGTAACAGAAGCATGTGAATTGTGTTAACAGGACCAACGTTCTCAAGCGTTACAGAAAAAAAAGTATCACCTTGACACTGCCCGAGGGTAAAACCTTGAACAACATCAAGTGGTTCTACTTATGGTGCGAAGATTTTTCAGTAAGTATGGGGTATCCTGTTCCAACTTTTTTTCCTCACTTTTATATATGCAAATAACTTTCACTCTGGCCAGCCACACAAACGAATTGCACAAAGTTCATTGCGTTATTGCATGAACGGAACAGAATACCGAACATGATATTGAATATCACATGTTGAACACGGTTTTTTCAAGGTGAAAATCACACTCGTTCAAAGCAATGCGTCATTTTTCACAATTTCACAAAGATCCGTTACAAATGCAAGTTAGAAATGTATTATCTTACCAGAATGAGATACGGTTGAATTTTAATACAATCGAATAAGGAGGAAAGATTTTTTTAGATCATGCACGGATTTGTGTTTCAGGTGAATTTCGGCGATGTCAAAATTCCACGTGGATTCGATTATCCACGACCGCAGAAATTGGAATCCTTGAGCGGAATTCATAGAGTTAGTTCTGACCCAGTTGTAATCGTCGATGCGCAAACTCTCTTAATACCAAACTTCAATTATGACGGCGAAGCTCCAGGTAAGATCACGATTCAGCATTTAAATGTCTCGCCGTCGCGTTTTTCAATAGTCAATAAACGTTTGCGAAAAAGTTCTCTCCAACAGAAGACCAGATTTTCTAGAGCGAAATAAATGTTGCGAAACATTAAACTTGGACAAATTAATAAATCTGTGAATGTTTAACGCTTCAATTCGCAGATGTGAAATTCTGGGTCGGCGCTGGACCAACGCCTTCGCCTCAGGGAATTCGAGTTCCGGATGAAAACGGAAAACAAGAACCGCTCCGTAAATACGATCACAAGACGATCGTGTTAACTTTACCGGGTGATTTAACTATTCAACAACTGGGGCATTTTGGAGTTTGGTGTGAAGCTTTTACCGTAGATTTTGGCCATGTTAAAATCCCACGCTCGCTCAACGTCCCACCGTCTCTCAAGATGCTTGGCATTTCACCACAGGTAAGATATTTTCATCTCAACTTTCAACATTTTTTGTAGAAGAACTTCAACGGATAAAAAGCGTTTTGTAAATACGCGTTGTGTAAAAGTTCTACCAACATGGTTTTTTCACATTATAATTTATTCAACTTGGAAACATGCAAATTATTCGGTTATCTAGTTTTGCTGGTATTCAAATGCTGCTTGCACTTATCAATTTGTTTTTGATAATTTCCGGATTCCGAACAACTTAAAAGTAGAACATTTACTGTACATTCGCACTCCCATTAGAACTAATCGTGATAGATTACAATCATTGGTTGATAAAAGCCCAGACCTGTATTACGTTCAGTACAGTTCCATCTGGAACGATGTTGAACGAGTCTAATTAACCATATAATATTAAATTTCAACATAATTAACTTTTGGAGAATTGAAGACGTATCTAACACGGTATCATCATGGTATTATTGACGCTCCTTCCTAATCATTTATATGTAATAAAATCTCTGACGCTTCATGCACATTTCTCTCTTTCTCTTTCTCTCCGACACGCATGCTTTCTACAGAAAAAAAAGAGGACAGAATAAGACGAATCGTCTGATGTACGTGTTTTTACTAAAAACTTGGAAGGCGACAAATAATTACGACATAATTAGTAAATTAATGAACTATCGTGTGACAGAGTCAGATTTTCAGCGTTTTCTTTTTCATCGTGATGTAATTATCTCAAAGTCTAAATTTCTGAGTATAGGATAAAAAGAATTACACTCATTAATTACATGCACTTTTACGAGAAAGTATCTCATTATAAATGACGCCTGTAACTGATGTAACGTTGCATCAGGCTCGCGAGATGTTTATTAAAATTTATAATTGTCGTCTCAAAGATGAAGGAAACGTCCTTTTTCCATGCACGAAATTCTTCAACGGCCGACACCGCGCAGTCATCTCTCAATTGCAAAACGTTACGGCTAAAAAGTGAAATTTGCCGGAATCGGCCACGGTCCCTGGCGAAAATGGAAGCATTTTCGATCGCGCGACACTCTCGAAAAAATCGACACACTTTTAACAACCTGTCTCTGTCTTCGTGTTGCAGAACGTGCGCGGAGCGCAGGGACAGTTACCAGCACACATTCTAAACCAAGAATTATATGACATACCCCCTACACCCTCGCCGCACTCGCCGCGACCGAGTTCCTTGTTGCTGCTCCAGCAACAGCAGCGGCCAACCACCTACCGCCCAATCCGTCGTAACGATCAGGTTCAAGTGATACCCGCCGTCGATTATCAAATACCACAGAGCTTCCTACGACCTCGTCAGACCTAAATGTATTCTCACTTTCAACGACTCCGTCAGGGAGAACAACGATCGTCAGTACGACGCCGATGCTCTGGCTCCATCGAATTTAGACCAGAAAGTGGCCGGATTGGGCGAGAGATTTATTATTATTTATTGGACTCTGAGTATTTATTTGTAGCGTATTTATTTTAAATTTCTATTCGCTTGATTTAGTCAAGAAGGTCAGGCGGGAAGCGGAAAGTAATATCTCGGGCGTTGAAGATTCATTGTATTATGGTATTGATTTTGTGATCGTAGCTTGCTAGGTTTTGTATAGATAGGCGAGAGATACTTTTTTCTCTTTTTATTTGCTTAAAGATTAATAAGTTTCTTCAATCGCATTATTATGTAATGTCGACAATGGTGAAAAATGAGCTTCATACAATGACGTACATGACGTGTGATTGCACGCATGCAATTGGAATTCTCACATTTGTAACTTGCATAGTTTAAGTTGGGATGAGGTATTTTCTATTGTAACGCGAAACGCGTAATAAATATTATCAAGTCAATCGATGTCGATTATTCAAGTTCCTCGTCTTTTTAAAAATTACAGTAATTCACGAAACAAGAAATAAAAAGTTTTCATGACAAATTATTGTTTCCGTCATTAGCAATACAAACGACAAACCGCGTCGTTATGAGACGCGGAAATTTTCTTCGCAATTTCAGAATTCTAAAGGCAGAAAAACTTTTGTCATCCGATTCCTGCCAAAAATTAACTTTCGAACCGGGACAAGTCACAATGGGAGAAAAAAGCCCAAGTTCCTCTCATTGCTCAATACCGGATTCGCTTACACATTGTGAAAATCGTCTTTCGAAACAGCTGCTGCGCTCTCCAATGTTTTGTCGAACTTTTCCGAACTACTTTGGAAACTTGACAAAAGTAGTGTTACGCGAGCCAACTCGTATCCTTCGTTCGTCGACTCTAGCTCGCCCCTTATTTATTTAATGCCACCGGCGACTCGACTATTTATTACACGGAACATCTCCGAGAAGCCATTTATGTACGTCGCGGATGCCACAACGTAAAACGCCCCCCCCCCCCCAACACACACTAATTACAGCCAGGGAAATTGCGCGCCTGCATTTCAAGCACAACTATGCAATAATCATAGCAGTCTTACGCGAAGAAGTACTATGAGAACGAGATTGTCACGATTATAATCCTCACATTGAAATCGTACTTGCTTTCATAATTTGAAGTGTGAAATCAAGAGATTTGCGTAATTGCTTGCTTAAAATGCAAGTTTCTGTACTTGCAAAAAAGTTAAAACAAATTGGTGTTTCATATCGTTGAATTCCCCCGATCCCTGATCAAGCTAAAAATTCGAATTTTGAAATTTAATGGTTTTTTATATTATTATATTTAAACTGAATACCGCGGAGTTTTCAAACATTTTCACGGAAAAAATTCCTCATTCACGTTATCTGAGATTTATGCCGCACTTAACGCTAACTGAACTCATAACTAACGTACGCTATTTTTTAATAAAAATCTTCGTCTCAATGTAGGCCAAGAAGAGATCCAAATTATGAAAAACGATGATATTGTTTAATCGTATAAAATGGCTTTAATGACAATTTAATATTTGAACATGGCTATTCTCGCATTTAACATGCATGCACTCAAAGTTGAATATACATTTACTGTGATATTTGTTCATCAACCAAATTGAAAATGTATTAACTTTAAAAACATTTCTGCAATAGCACGCTCTGAGTTAAAACCAAAGCATAATTCTAGTGACCCATTTTCTATCGGCTCTTATTCTTATCACGATCATGATTGAAAGAAGTCTTGGTTGATAAATTTTTTCAGTCTAAACTGAACTGCGAAGTCCTCGAAGACAGCCTGGCTTTCGAAGTTCGATGGGCCGTGGCCGGTGACAGTGTTGTCGTTCAACTCGTCGCAAAGTTGAGTAAGTTACACTTTTCCAGCTTTATTCCACGTAAAGAGCTTACTTTTTTTCGTTCGCGTAAAATTTTATTCAGGAATCGACAATAAAAAGAACTTTTTGTTTTCATTCTTTCACGGCGAAGATATGTGTTGCGAATTAAAAAAGAACATAAACTTTCATAATCTAAAAATAACAGAAAAGTTCTCACAACTCTATGTTCTCGAATAAAGGCGTCGGACAATACATGTCATTCGGCCTCTCGGCAAATCCTGAGAGGAGCGACATGGTTGGCGGAGACGTCGTAGTCGCTTGGGTGGACAAACAAACTCTCCAGGGATATGCGATCGATTACATTTTAGATGCCAAATCTCAATGTTCCGGAAATCGCGGAAGTTGTCCGGATACGCGACTACAAGTAAATATTCTTCATACTCAATTTCTCCAATAATATTTCCAACCCATTCAATTCGCAGATAAATATCTAAATGTTATTGTTTTTGAAGGAAAATACGAACTCGGTTCGATTGCTGAACGCGGCGATGGTGAATGGATATAGCATAGTAACTTATCAGAGACCGTTAAAAGCCAGTGACGAGTTGGACCGAGAAATAATAACAAACGGTTCGCAAGCAATAATCTGGGCAATTGGGCCGCTAAATGACAGAAACGAGGTCAGCTTTCACAGCAATTATTTGAAAACTGATCGATTCATCGAGTTTGGCAGACCACCAGCTTGGAACTGTCCAATGCCAGATCAGGATATAAAGAATGTTGGAGATAACGACGAAAGAGAAAGCGATCAGGTAACATTTAACTGCTACTGGACCTGATAACAAGATGCTCTGCTTAGACAAGAGATATTTCATCGATTCCCGTTCGAATTTAATATATTTCAATTGCGATCAAATGTTACATGTAAAAGCCAGAATTCACGCTAATGGAAATAGTTTTCCGATTTCTTGCCAATTTCTTCGATTTCCTTTCAAGTACTTCAGGAAACTCTGAATTGGTCTAGATGTCTTTCGGGCGTAGCAATAAATCAACTTAACAATTTTCTGATCAAACCCTCAATTCATCCGAGAAACTTTAAAATTTCAGTCACATTTCAAGAAAACTTTTTTTCCTTCGATTGAAATGTAAACATTTCTCATGTTTATCGTTACAAATAATTTTGTTTTGAAGGGTTTGATTTTCAAGTACAACACGAACAAAATCTGTAAGATGGATATTAAATCTATCTATTCTTACATTTTTCGGTGTTCCACTGACATAAATTTGAAAAGCAAAAACTTCTAAAGCACCAAAGTACTTTTTTTTCTTTTCTTCAATTTCAGTGATCGTTTAACTGTGGAATCAACTCCGATTTCATTGCCGTAATAATTGGATGCGAAATTGATAATAATTGGATGCGAAATTGATAATAAAAATGAATTACAGGAACTTAGCACAGCAACGAAAAGAGGGCAACATGGACAATTGGTAACTCCGGCACCAGCGTCAAGAAATTACGCTTGGGAAATTCCACCGATTGAGTGCTGGGAGCCCGATGATGGTCAATTTTTTGCTCAGATGGGACCTACTGGAGGAAAACATGGATATCCCGCGATTACCGGTAATTTATGTATCAACAGCTTTGGCTGTCAATCAGTCATTCTCGAGCTGCCATCACACTCTTTACTTTTCCAGGTCACATCGGATGGGGAGTATCTTGGTACATCAACGGTTTGCTCATCCCTGAAATAAACGTCGTTCGTGGCAAGAATTACGTTTTCGTCACCGAGGGCGGAGACAACCCAGAATATCCAGCGCTCTATCATCCATTTTACGTCAGTCGATACATTAATAATTTCTCTTTCCTTAAATGTTCCAATAACTAATTATCGAACATTCATTTTGCCGACGCCTAGAAACCGAACTTGATTAATCGCGTAAATTTTTTTCCAGATAACCGATGACCCAGTCGGCGGGTACCAACACAAAACTCCGGAAGAGAGATCGGTACGAGTTTTTCCCTCTCCAAAAAACATTGCACGACTTTGATCGAAGAATTTTTAAAGACGCACCTTTTTGCAGAAAGTAAAAATTTTCGCCGGCGTGAAGAACCAGAGAGGAACGATTGTACCCACCGGAGTTGGTCGACTTTGTAATTGGATTCACGATCAAAATCAACCGGAAGCCGATACTTTTTCTACCTTCGGAGGATTTCAACGAACTTTAGCACTAAAGTGCGAGAACGGTGAGCCCGGTTTCATCCAATGGACTCCTGACAAAAACACTCCGGATACTGTATATTATCAGGTGAAAAGTTTTTAAAAACTCCTAAAACCATAATATGTGATTTTCCAAAATAATGGAAAAAAGATAATCAAAGCATTTTATTCCGAACGCAGTGTTTCACTCATCGTTACATGGGCTGGAAAATCAATGTCCTCGACAGCTGCGACAATCCAGAAGCGGCTGGCAGTGAAAATCAGGAATACTATGCGGATTTGGAGAACAAAACGATCGCCGAATCAGACCTCGAAGGAGACGCTAGTATCCGGGTGTCGAGCAAGGTAACAGCCGCGCCAGAGTACTTCCAGAGGAAACCGGAATCTAACCCCGAATATGGCCTGCGTCCGCATCATCGCCATCATTATCATCATCGTCATTACTCCTCGCATTATCCAAAAACTAATCACGGCCAACTCGGCCCGCATAACATGCAACTAACACGCACGTACGCTCCGAATAATTTACGCGATGCATACGAGCGCATGCAAGCCGAGGAACACAAAATGTCTCATAACCCTTCCGTCATTGAACAGCTGTACGCTCACAGAGAAGAAGCGCGAATGCCGCTAACTCAAATTCACGGGGATAACCAAATGCCAAACGAGAGTGGAAAAATACCGCATGCCTATAGCGTACATCCTGTTTCCGAGCTGGAGTCATCATCTAACCAACTCTCTAAACTCATTCCAGATCCTCGACCAGCCACAATCATGAACTACGCGATGATGAACGTACCCTCCCCCATCCACGGACTAACACCGCAGATCCTGTATTCCAAATCGCCGCAACAACAGATTTCATATCAGACTCCTCCCAGACCACAGATGATGATCCTTAGAAAAACCGTGAGGCGTCCTACGATTCTACCGACGTCTTTGCTCAATTTGGCAAATCCCGCGATGAAGGCCCTGTCTCAATTTCCGTCGATGTTTAATATGGAGCGCAAAAAAGCGATGTACGTACCACCAGTCATGAAACCCATGCAGAGAAAACAGAACACGGCGATATCCAAACTCATGAAAATCGAAGGTGAACCACACTCGGCCGAGACCAAGGTAGTTCCATCAGATGTTGTAATACCTCGACACATTTACAACGTCCCGTCGCATTTCGCGAAACAAAAGAAAAGATCGGGATTCGATCCGAATTCGATCGTCGTTGAAGGCGGCTTCAAGCCGATCATAAGAGACATCGACGAGGAAGTGAACGTGGATTCCCCGCAACGAGAAGTGGGACAAAAACGAGAGCAAAAGTTCCTCGATGGCTTGGAAAATCCGGAAGCAGCGCGGGACATGGAAATTGAGTCTTCCGAGTATAGCAGCTTGTTTTACATGTCGCCACCTGCAGACACTTCGGTCGGGTTCAGTGACAAAAAAATGCGGAACAAGAATCCATTGAAAAGCGTTTCGAAAGTGAAGAAAATGCCGAGTCGAACTTCCTCGGACAGAACACCGCGGTTTGGAATTTACCATGGGGAAATGCCGCCGGCTGTTGGAGGAAACTTTCAGTTCGAGCGTTTGAAAGCCGAAAAGAACCATGAAAATCGCGATTCGAGCGCGAAGGCGCCTTTGATCGGTAGATCCAAGAGATCATCGGGCCCTGAAGAAAGTTCTACCACAGAATCTTGGGATTTCGGAAAAGATCATACTGCACGCGCTTACGATCACAACGGACACACGAATTATCATATTGAACATATGCCTGATTACGAGCATGATTACGATCACGGTCAGGATCATAATCCCAGTAGCGAAACCCACGAAGATCATGAAAGTCACACTTTGGCGAATGCTGGACAAATTATTCACGATCACCATCATCCCAGTAATGAAACGCATGAAGAGCATGGCAATTACACTTTGGCAAATGCTGGAAAAATTATCGCTACTAACATGGAGTACATTATTTTAACCATTATCCTTTATTATGTTATTTGAACATTTTCGTTGTATAAAATCATCGAGGCTCAATTAGCTGAATTCGTAACTGGCAGAACGAATGATGGTGCGAAGACGTTGAAGTAAAATTCCATTTTACGTGGAAAGAATTCGTATTGGACCCATAAAATTTGCTCGGAATACATTCCATTTTTTTTAAAAAAAAACACGAAACGAAAGACTGTGAAAATATCTTAGTTGTACGTGATCTTTGAATCGATCAATAATTCATGGCCTAAAAATTGTTCGAAGCCATAAAAAGCGACTGAACGAACGAATAAGGCTATTGCGAGTTTGGAATAAGGATCTCCGTACGAAAATCAAAAGCTACTTTATTAATAATTGTGTGCTCAAGTTGTGACGACAGGAAGAATAATACATTTGTCGATACTTGATTTCAATTTATTTCGAATAACGAGAATTCGAGAAATGTCGATCGATGTATTGTTGATCCTGATACTATTTAATGATTTTACTTTGTACATTTTGTACGATTTATCTCAATCAACAATACCCTAAGAACAAATGATATTAAATACTCGTTGAATTCATGAGTTATGTTATGAAAATTTATCCGATTTTCTCTGGAGCTTCGGGGTCTATTAATAAAGGAGAAATCAATTTTGAAACATAGCTCTTGAACTTCATTACTCACAGTTGTTTAAACTCACGACTCCGGTTCACTTGTAAATTAGAAAAAGTAAAATCGTGTTACTTTTTTTTGGGAAATTGCTAATATACGGGCACCATAGATGATAATTCCTTAAAATAAGATTACTGTAATCTAAAGAAATGATTCAAAAAATAGTTTTTATAAAGAATAATGCTTTTTCTTGAAAAATATATAATAATTTTATTAAATTGTTCGTTGTCAGTAAAGCTATTTTCCTGCTGTGTTAATTCGGTGCGAAATTCCCCTCCACTTGAAATACAAATTGATTTGCTCAAATGATTCATCTAATTAATGAAATATCCGATCTCGTTATTCCCGGTATGTATTTATAATAGCCTTGAAAATGAATAGTTTCGTGATTTAATGAAAGTTTAAAATCAAAAGTGAAAAATGTGTCATTACCTTGGGCATTCTAAAATATACCGACTCACATTTTTGAAACTAAAATCTTTATGAATTCAATAATATTGATTACCAGTCGATGCATTGTATATCACCAATGTCCAATTTTATTTGTTATTTATGATAAGTAGCACAAATTAGAACCGGAATTGGAACCGGTTATTTATAAATTTCTTCTCCACATATTTACTTTAAACTACAAACTCATATTTTGAAAAAAAAGGCTGGTAACATAAGATTTCTTTTTTTACATGTAACTTTTACTAAATATTTTTTTTTTTAAATTTTTCTCTGGTTTTCTGTCTAAAATTTGTTCCAAAAAAATAAAAGAAAGGTCAAGAATTCCAGAATTTTCCATATTAGACTGAGAGAGAAAAATTGTTTTCGTTGAAAGTTGCATAATTAACGAAATTTGACAGCGAATGAAAAAAGTTGTAATAATTACAAAATTATGAACAATAGTTTATTTACAAAGCCGCGCACTTAATTTTCCATGTTATGTTAAAATAATAACAAACCGTGAAAAGTTCACTTATTTCAACATTCAAAATCCAACTTTCGGAATAAACTAGTTATAATTTTCTGAATAATATTTATGCAGATAAAAACTTCCTTTTTTCACAGTTTACGAAATAATTGAGATTGACCAGGGTACCAAAAGATTGTCCAAAGTAATCCAGAAATATATCACCTTTGTAACTAAATGCATCATGCACGTTTCAAATTTCAAGTGAAAGGTCAACTTTTTACTCTCGCTCGAAAAAAGCGTTCATTAAAATGAATTAAGAGAAAGGTATATCGGTTGCCGGTACTTATCCGCACATTCATTTCAGCATTGACCCAGTTATTAAGAAGTTCCTACGACGTGCTAAATTATTAAACTTCAGTTCATCAAAGTTGCACCAAAATCAAGGCAGATGCAATGAAAAAATCGATTTTGGTTTGCCGTCATCAAAGACTCCCACGTTCTATTGTTCATCCAAATCCCATTATCGCAGTGTTTTCGGATTAAAAATGAGACACTTTTTACAGAGTGAAGACTTATTATTTTCAGCGATACTTCAATTACATATAGAAAAAACAAACAAATCATACAAAAGATAAGCGCATCAACTACTGTACAAGACGCATGAGCAAGTACTGTACTATTCGGTAATATATGAATACGTTTATATATGTATCATTTTCAAAAGAACGCAATCAAAAAACATTTATTCCGCATAAAATACATGTCTAATCTGATAAATGAAGACAAATGTAAATGTTCAGATCAGTGCGAGGCAGTGTGCCGAAAAAGTCATAGAAACTTAAGTACTTTCACGTTTAAAATCAGTGAACAAGATTTCAGAATACATCAAAGTACGTTAACTGCACTGCCGAGCTTTACCGGATTTGGAAATTCCCGTTAACAGCTCTTTGAATTTATCTAGATCGTCATTCATTAATGGCGATTGTTAATCAGTACTTAAATTATTATTATTTACACACTGCTATAGTTGAAGGCCGGTACATATTACGACTTACACAGGACACGAGTCCATTTTTTCACCGGCCAAACATATTTTGATCTGTCGATAAAATCGTATAAAATAAACATAAAAAAATAACAGTTGTATGCATAATCGTTCGTAATTTCTGCATTCTTCAGTTTCCAACTAAAGACCATTCATATACAGACTATTTTCCTCAGCTTTTACGATAAGAGACATGATTAGAAGGGACAAATCAAATTTGCAATGAACCAATAAAGCTTCAATAATTCAATTTATCACACTCTTTGCAACAAAATGTGAATATAAATGTTTTTTGAGACGTTCTCTGCAATAAACGCCCAACAAAGTTTTCAATTGTACAAAATAAATAATTCAATCTTAATACAATATTACCAACACAATTCTCAATAATTTCTACACATTACTACATTACATCATGATGAAAGTAGAAAATAAATGCTTGAAAATCTGACAATCCCCGACATAAAATTGTCACGATAACACACGACTATTGACATTTTGAAAAAATTTAACTTTGAAAACTCAAACTCAAAAGTATGACAAAGAACGTCTCGATTCCAATCCTCAAAAGCAGAATACTCGAATTGAATCAAGTTCTCGCAGAAATTTTTCTCAACAAATTTGTTTCATAAACGTGCTTCATCTTCGCAAAGTAAAACCTCTAGAAAACCTTCCATGATAAAATTAATCAAAAATTCAGAAATCCTTCAAGCCCTTGAAATTGATTCAAAGAAAAACTGATACCAAATTTTATGGAAAATGGATTTCGCAAAGCCAAGGCACCGCGATCACTGTAGAAAGTTGGCTAGACCACAGGCTGATGCCAGACAATTCTCCCGCTCAAGCAACCGGAGACGAGGAGGCAGTGCTTGGGGGAGAATTTGGTGCTTACCACAATGTCCGTATGACTGAGATTCATTGCGAGCTCGTGCAGCTGGACTGAATCGTTTGCGGGCGGCACGCAATCGGAGAGTTCCTGGCACTCGGCGGAGAACGCGAGTAGCCGTACGCCGTAACCAAAAGGCGAGCAGATGAGCCTTCCATCCGCAGAAAAGCAAAGTTCCTTGATGTACCCAGAGCCAACGTTCGGCTCCTGAATGTAGTGCGTGAGCCGAGGAACGTTCTGGTGTATTTTATGGTTTCGAGGAATCGCGTACAGCTTGTGATGCGCTTGTCGGCTCTGACTCTGGGCACGTCCGCGTTCTCCGATTATAACTACGGTATGCGACGAGCGTGGCAGATTCACGCTGAGACCAGTACCAGAACGCTGCAGCCAATCTCGCCTCTCGGTCGGAGCGCGGTGATCACCGCGTTCGCGTTCCCTTCGCGATCTTGCCTCACGGATGGCTACCAGCGCCTCCCAAACATCACTCGAGCTCACGTGCAACTCAACGTTCGACGTCGGGAAGCTACTGTTGTCCATGACGCTGCGCCGACGCAAATGCGAGCTCCTCGAGTTCGAAAGATCCTGCGCTTCATCGTCTTCCACGTCCTCTTCCGCGCTCCTACTCCTGCTTAGGTTTCGCTGTATCTCCTGCCAGGCCCGAGGAATTCGCGGTGACTCCGACGTTTCTGTGGAAGAACGAGGCTGCGGCATGTACTGGTGGGCCATTCTCACGTCCGACATTGTTTGCACGATCCTCGCATGGTTCGCGCTGTTAATCACGACAGAAGATGCTATTTCGGATCCTGCGCGTTGCGTCTCGTCAAAGTCATCTACGGAAAGGTCGCAATGACCAGCTGATTCCTCTTCCTTTAACTGCTCAGCCACTTCCGACATGTCGCGTTCTTGAATGTCATGAACGCAAGTCCACTGAAACCAAAATTTATTTTGAAAACTTGGAATTGATTTCGTTTCGTTATTATGTACATAATTCTCATTTTTTTCGAACCTCCGATTTTTCGCCATTGCTGACATTGCGCGACAAAGCACACCATCCTTGGGGATGAACTTGTAAGCTGGAAATTACTTCGGCATCGTCGCCCACTGGGAAATCCGTCAAAAACTCGACCCTGTTGTGGGTGCGATTTTGGTTGAAGAGATGCGTGAAGTTGGCAACTATTGGAATGGTCGTTTGAGATAGTTGCATCAAACGGTACATATTTGGCTGCAAAGGAATTTGTAAAATTTACTATACAGTTGATTGTGTCGATTAAAAATTTCTTGGACAAGTTCAAGCTTTCTTTAAATGTTTGCAGGTAGAAAAGAAATCGATACCTTGAAACCAACTAAATCAGCGGGTAATGTGCTGAGCCTGAGGTTGTGTATGACGATGAGGTAACCGGAAGTAGTACATATCAGCATTTTGCTAGCGTCGGGACTGAGTCGAGTCCTCATAAGGCCATTCGTATGAAATACTCGGGTATACATAAAGTTATTTTCTGTAAAACTGTAAATTTCCAAAAGTAAGTCAGTAATTCAATTTTGCAAATACCAATATCGTTGATAACTCGTAATATCTTACTGTACGAATTACATGCTATTAGCAAATATTTAATTCAATTTGATTGGCATACAGGCTGCCGCCCAATGGCGCAATGCAAGACTTTTATGTTGAAGAACCAGTTAGATTTTACTACTTTATTCAACTGCATGAGTATGTATTTCATGGATAAAATCCAGCCTCAATTCCGGTATAATTTAGAAGGAGACCAAACCTTTACCTTAAACTTTACAATGAATTTCAGGCAATTTTTACAATCTTTCGAAGTTTACGACGTTGGTGGTTCGAATCATTATTTACCTATTAATGTCCCACGTGTATATGCTTCCATCGAAACCGCTGGTTAATAACAGACCGTCGCTTGGACTATACTCTATGTTTTTTACCCAATTCGAATGGCCTTGTAGAGTTCTTATTCTCTGCTTCAAATTCCTGGCATCCCAAAGTGCTACGGTGCTATCATCGGAACATGTCGCAAACATGCGCGCATCTAAAAACCTGTTCAACAATCAAAAGGATTATTTTATAAGCAAACGAAGAGAGTAGGAATGTTACAAATTGAACTATTATAATTTTACCTCACGCAGTTGACGCAATCGTCATGAGCATCTCCTATGGCATGTATCAATCTCCTGCAGAGAGGATCGAACATTAAAATACTTTTCTTTTCGCATGCTGCCAAAAGTAACGACCTGCAATGTAAAATAAAATTTTGCATTAGTTTCTTTCGAAAATTGTACAGCGATTTTTGTAATTTTGGTTTATGCAGAATTTGAAATTTATTAATTTATCAATTTGTAGTTTGTTTATTTTTCGAAAATTACAAATTATCTTTGCATTTTATTACTTGTGTTTCAATCGAAAAATGATTTAAAGTTTTCGCACTTTGCGTGAATGAAACGAAATCTTACCCATCGGGAGAGAATTCTAAATTAAAAACACCACCATGTATGGGGTTTGACAGACTTTCGCCATGATCCCAGTGAGTTACAGGTTGAATCGAGGAGTACAAAGTTTTGTGAAACCGATCGCTGTGCCCGAGTGGAAATTTAATGCCCAACTCCCTTTGCCTCAGCCAAAGGCTATTCAAAGTCTGCCTATTCCGTATTTTCGGCATTTTTTCGGTACGAAATGTTCCGCCTTGTCCGACACTCCGACAAAAACTCGGCTTCGAAATCCGAAAACTGGCACTTTGCGAAATTCCTCGAAAAGGTATCGTCTACATGGCACAGAACACGGAAATTACCGCGTGCGCGAATCGCACGTCATGTGAAAACAACGAAAACCGACTGCGACGAATCTTGCGTGCAGTTTCGAGCAAAATTTTTCAAGGTTCGTGAAAGGTTAGGTATCAGCTGTAAAGTGAAACTGCGCGCGATGTGTCAGCACGTTTAAAACTTTAAATCGACCATTTTGCACTCGTCACTGTTTTGCGGAAAGCTTTTTTCGGCGTAGCAAGTATTGGAAGCCGACGACGTGCACTGATAAAACTTGCTTGGATTTTTTTTAAATAACTGACATAACAGCAGTATACGCCATTCTTGCTTTACTTTGGATGGCGCCAGGTCCGTTTCGACATGCACTTGCACATGCACGACACGCGCGCGAGTGGTCCCTTACATACGCACGTTACACGCAACCTCGTGTGCGATAGTCGCGTGCGCAAGGTTACGAAAATCCCCGCTCTTGTTTCAAAACGTATACCATGCATGCCATTCATTTTTTTTCATTGATAATACACGTGCAAGAGTTTCTAAATATATGTTCATCTTTTCTTTGGAAAATCTTCAATTTTGTTAATAAATTTCTTTGAACAAACTTCCAACAATTTTAATAGGTGGACAAATTCAAGCATATAAATTAATGATCTGCATGTTGAATGATAATTTTATTCAAGGTACAGCGTTCGTTATGAAAAAAAACATTGCGGAATGATAGTGTAAACGCGAGAATTGTAACAATTTTTCGAGCAAATATTTCAACAAGTTTGGAATTTTTTCTTTGATACAGATTATAAAAACAACAAAGCCAATAATAAAAACCGTTGCCCTTCAAAGTTTAGGTAGAAATGAATTGCATATTTTTCATCGAGCTTTACTTCATCTTATTTTACTTTGAACTTGTTATTTTGAACAATTTATAAAATAAATTTTTCAGAGTGGAACACAATAATTTAATTCCAAAAATTTAGCGTGAACAAACAAAAATCACGTGAATGCGTGCTATTCGTACTTTTTTAAAAAAACATCAAAGTATTCGACTTGCATTTTTTTAAACAATTGCACACAGTTTATACGTACATTATACATAGGAAACGCACAGTTGAAACAGGCATTGATATCAATTGCAATAAGTACAAATAGATCGCGAGATGGTTGAATGAATATTGCACCTGAGAATTTGCATTATAAATCCGTTCTTTGAACAACTTCTTTTCCACATATTTGCAGTTCAAATATCCTTATTTGGCAAAATATTGGATATTAATGTAGAAGTTTCCAGAAGAAATATTTTTGATTGTTAAATGACTCGCAGCCATTTCAATACCTCGACAAAAAGTGTCTCTTTCACTTGTAGCTCATGCTCATTTGCGCAAGAAACCAGTGCCGTTTACGGACAACAATTTTCAGTTTACTCTCGAAACATCAATGCCAATGTCATATTTTCATTACGATGGAATGTGAGGACATTTTTAGGAATTTATCGTTGTTTTTCAAATTTTATTAAACATCGGCCTTCCTGGATGATAATCATAATTACACGGTAGGAATTTAAAAAAAATTGAAATAAATCAAATTGATAAGCGCAATTTACAAATTGGAGGAAACAAATGGAACGGGATCTCTTCCATTCCTTTTAATTTTTTGATTTTTACCTGTTATAGCGTAGTTAAATGCGACGAAAAATATATCAAAAATCTTATTAGTTTTATTATTTTTTAGCTTAAGGTACATGTTGAATGTTACTATAATAACTTGCGGTGCAAATTGAATACTCGGATTTTTAGAGAATGTAAAATAATAAAAGGAGCGTGGAGTTCTGCGTCGAAAATAATAATAATAATAATAATAATAATAATAATAATAATAAATGTCTTTATTGCCATCAATAAGTAGTGTATAGCACAAAATAACAGAAATAGTACAAATCAAAAGTCGAGTTTGAGTTTTTTAAATCTTCGAAAAAATTACGTCAATTGGTCAATTGTTTTATGGCTGTCGTTGCCTGTCTCTATTATAAGGTTTTGAATTATTCCAAAATTGTGTGTTTTTGAAAATTACTA
>JABFQM010000737.1:0-29601 GCA_022816865.1 Zelostemma sp. ZL-2020
AATAAACATTTTTCTTTTAAAAAACTGTTAAAATTTTCAATTGTTCGTTACGAGCATTTTTGCACAATTTTTTCAGTGGCTTATTTTTTTTCGTGAAGAAGAAGATGTTGTTAAATAAATTATACTGGCATATTAAATGTAATTAATGACGTTGCGTTATAAATATTTTTTCTAATTCACCCTTGCATTAAAGTATCGATCCACCTTAAGCAATAATTATTTTTGTTGCAGAATAGACCGACGGTCTGAACTGAAAGATGGGGCATTACTGGCTGAATGTCCTGCTTCTGAAAATTATTTATCCGACAGTTTTAGCTGGATGTAAGTGCAATGAATGGAAATTATCTACAATTTTTGCGTTATCGTCGTGACAAAAAAGAAAATAGTTCGCATTTGCATTGATCAAATCGTAAACATCCTTCGCTGTTTTGCTAAGTCTCGAGTCAGCTTGAATGCGATACAAAGTTCACGTAATATGAAATCACGATCTTAAAATATTCAGTTATGCAATATTTCGAACTAGGGACGATGACATTCTCGCTGGAAAGTCACGTTTTCGACGTCGGTTTCCATCTGCAATCTGCAAAGAATTTTTTATCGTAAATTTGTTGAAAACTTTTTCCATGTTCGACGCAGAATCTGACAAAACATTCACTTATAGCTCGAATGGTTTGACGATTTTAAGAATTTTATTGCAATGAAATCTGTATTTTATTTACATATGAATGTGCATAAAATATTTTGAAATCGGCTAGAGAAAAGTATTTCACATCGGAAAAAATTTGACGTTTAAAAATAAGACCGAATGCTTTTTTGCGCAATTTATCGAATAAAAAACGTCTCAAAGTACATAATTGATCAACTTTCAATGACAAAAATGTTGGAGGAATTTATCATTTTCATTTTTCTACATTTTTCTTTAATTTGAAGATGAAAATCCACACTTTTTCGTCCACCCTTCATCCTCAATTTGAGAACCTGACATTCCGATTTGATTGCTTTGTATGATTTCACTAGTTCTGCATTTCTATAATCTAATCAATGAAATCAGAGATGGTTTGATGATTTCACGAGTAAATAGATCCTTGCAACAGATTTTAATTTAAATAATATATTCAGGTACAATATGGAGACCAGTCGGGCTCTCTCTGGTGTACTTGGCGCTGGTACTCTTCTCGCCAATGGTACCAGTACCAACGCACAGAACCATGAACGGCTTCACCGGCGGTTACCTAAAAACCAGCATTTGTTTATCATTTCTCATCGCCCTCGCGCAATTAACGTTCCACATAACTCTCCTGGCGATGCCGCCTTACGGACACTTCCTAAAAAACTGTAAGTAATTTTTCAAAAACTGCCGAAGACTCTCCACTGCCTTTTATTTTTAATTGAAATACGTTTCAGGCGAATTTCTAGAAATTCTTCTGAGGCACATAGGATTAGTAAGATTAGATAGCGCGTCAGTATGGGAAGTCGTCTACTGGTTAGGACCGGAAATCATAGCTCTCCCAACGACCGTGATAACGTATTTCTTTTGCCGAAAACTCACGTTCGATCCCACGCAAATCGACGATGAGACTACGTCGACGCAAAGAACTGGAAAAAAGACTGAGCAGAAATTTACGAAGGTTCGAATCGACCAAATTAAAATCCGAAAAAGCTGGTAACTTTGTATTCAATTTTGCACCTCAAAAGGCCAATTAAGGTGTATTTTATTAACTTTTCCGTGTGAAATGGATTACAAAAAGGTTGCGAACTTGCATTTTAGAATGTTGTAATTTGCAGATATTCAATTTTCTGGGCATCATCGGCATTTACGTCGTGCTGGCTTCCTTGTGCCTCACCGCATCGCTGAATCCTTCCGCCGAGGGAGGATTTTATTTTCTAATCTTCCTGGGCGCGGGGACATGGTGGGCCTTCAACACAGACCTGCGACGAGGCTTCTCCTGGGTCTGCAGAATTGTGATGCTCGTCGTTGTCGCGCACATCGTTGTGCTACTTTCCTACCAGAACCAATTCATTCAGGATCGTGTTCCGTTTAACGGCACGTGGGCCCGGTATTTCGGCCTCGTCGCGGTTTACCAGGCAAACTGCACCGACCCCCGCGATGTCGAGTACGTGGACGTCAACGACTGGTTAAATTACGGATATTTCCTGAGACTTTTTTGGCTCTATTACGTTCTGGCGCTTCAGTCGCAATTTCTAGCGAATAAGGCGGTAAGTTTTCTTCGCGAAAATGTAAACGGCGCATCGAAGCTCGACTTTCAGGCTTTGAAGCAGGGAAGTAAATTGAATTTGGAAGCTACTACGAAAGATTTCTCATGCGTGACGAGTTTTAACTGATAACCAAGCGTTGAGGGTTTCAACTAATTAATGATTTTCTCCTGACTTTTCACGCCACTAAATATCCCTCTTTGTCATTTAACAACTTGCCTCATGCAATCGACCCTCGGACTTAACACGCTATTACGTTTGATTGCGGGGAAGCGATTGAAGCTCGATTCGAAACGTCATGAATTGACTCGAAAACTGGGAGTTTTCAGATGCAACAAGTAGAACAATTAGGCAAAAAGCCGGATCATTTGGATTTGCCCTTCTCTCGTCACTTGTCGGTTCGCAAGCGAACACCTTCGCAGAGATGGCGCTCTGCGCGGCGAAAAGCTCGTGTAAGAATCCGTTCAACTGGAACATTATCTCGCACCCGAGCACCGTTAATCTGTGTTGTTATTTTTGATAGTAGCGGACGCATGTACGTTTTCATGTTTCTACCAAGCTTCGCAATTCAATTTTAGCTGGCCACGCGTTTATTTCACGCGACGTCCTTTCGGAACCGAATCGTCGAGGGATTTTAATTAGAATATAGAATGTTTGTCGATACGCAACTTTGCATGAGGTTTTTGGACGATTAAAACAGTACTTTTCTCCCAAAAATCATCAGTATCGCATAGAGTATGTTTTGGATGTCGTTATGCTTAGTTTGCCGTGTTTTAGAAGCAGCTAGCGCAGTCGAAGCAACCTGCTACGGAGAGAACTCCCGTACGTACCGATAACTTTTTTCACAATAACATTGGCCAAAAAACGAACACGTTATTTGTACTCGGATTCGTAACTGGGGCGATGTTGAATGGGGAAACAAAGTATGGGAAAATTCGCTTTTTGAATTGGTGTGGAAATTGGTTTTATCAAATTTGCAAACGTTTTGCAATTACGTTTTATTTATTCCCTTTTATTATTCATTCGCGAGGCACAAAAACGCACATTTAACTCGGTATTCGTTGAATCGATAGATTCATTCTGTGGGTGTCTGAGGATCGATCTTTGGACGAATTCTGTTTCGTAAAGAATCGAACATTTTTCTGTTTTGAATCGAAAACTTTCATTTTTGATGACTGTTGACTCCATTTTCACCTTTCGTCAGAGCTGAATTAAATTTTCAGTTCAAAACTCGAAAAATAGCAATGAAAATCAGACATCTTTTCTACCTCGACTTGAGGCTGTTATCGAATTTAAAAAAATTATAAATAGAGGCTTTTTCTATAAGAAATTTAATTTCTCTTACAGTTACAAAATTCTCAACATGGTAATAAAATGAGAAACAAATTATTCGAAATTTGAATACAAAAAGCTTGGTTATGCATTTTTCGTTTCTTGATTATGATTGAAGATGCACATTTTTTCACACAATTTACTCAAAATCACGTCCGTGTATTTAAATGTTTTTTTTCAGCACTCACAGAATTGCTCAAAAACATTTTTTTGTTTTTCAAATGACACCAACTCAATAATTTTCCAACTTTTCATTTTTCTCTTATAAAAATAATGAGATAGTTGTTCTGTAATTTAAACATTTTAACGATTGTCAAAAGGTAAAAATAAGGTAATGGAAAATAAACGTTTGCATGCTCGTCTGCTTGAACGAAACTTCACATAGCGCTTGCTGGTTCACATTTCTGGATCATTTCAGCTTGAATTATGAATTTAATTCTGTTCCATGCATCTGTGCAATGAGCAATATCAGACAAACCACATATTTGAAAGAAAAGTTTAATTACACACTTTTTATTACTTTGTAAACAACATGGAACTCGTCGATGAAAATGATTAAAACAGTGTGTTTTAATCGTAGTTGATGCGATTTGGTTCGGGACGTACGGGACTTTTGCAGGATTCAACTGGCAGCGTCATTTTACAAGATGGACAGCAAGAAGACAATATACAATTGCAATCTCTCAGCGAAGGTAAAAACAGCGTTTACCGACATTACAAAAACCTCAGATTCATCTCTGATTTCAAACACTTGAAATGGAACTTTACAGGTGCCCCTGAAGAAGAGCCAACAATTTTGGAGCATATCATAATGGCGGTCTATTCCGTGTTCCAACTGATCGTCAGTTCTTCGTATTTAGCTACAAATATCATCATGATGGTGAGTGACGATAAACAGAATTTACATAGTTTCCTTTGCAAACAACTTTGTCCAAAAATATGGAATTTTTTTCAGACTTGGAGCATCATGTACCACAGTTGGACGACGTTTGTATTTTTGTTATGGGCGCTATTGTTGTGGATGTTGCCTAACAAACGATCCTCGATGATGAAATGTTCCCCGTTCATTGTGTTTTACTCTACGCTGCTTCTCATCGGCCAATACGTGTACAGTATGGACCTTAACGAAGATGAATTGCCAACAAAACCGTACGGAATAAATATGGCAGAACTTGGTTTTAAGAAGATGGATTCACTAAATCGATGGCATCTTGTTGTCAAGGTTCGATTTCATCTTGACTCATAATTATATCAAAAGATTCGTTTTAACACCATCGTTTTTGTTTTTTTTTCTAAAAAAATCTGTTGTTTCAGTCCCTGTTCATGTCGATGTTTTGGATCACGATGAGGCAATATACTGCAGAGCGTAAACAAGCGAGTAGAACGTTGGTTATGAGAGACATGATTGGACCTTTGCAAGTTTCGATGACAACGGCAACTGCCGCCTTGGCCCAAGAAGCGCCTAAAATACAAAGCAAATTCATGAAAGATGTAGGGATCGTTTTAAAAAAGCTTTTGACGAAATTATGGATACTGGTCGTTACGATGATGCTGTTTACCAGCGGCATTATCGGCGAGCGCATCACGGTTTTTCGGATTATTTACATGTCTCTATTCCTCTTCTTCGTCATCACATTCCAGGTAATTACATCGAACGATTTTGTTCGGCGTATCAACTATAGCTGAACTCTATTGTTCGCAGATATCTTGGACCGTCTGGAGAAAAATTATGTACCCGTTTTGGATAACCGTCATTGGGTACTCGATCGTCATGTTGATCCTCGTTTACACGTATCAGTTCCGTGAAATTTCGGATTACTTGAGTAACCGCACCGACGAAACAGTGTAAGTGTGAAAATGGACTTTAATGATGCCGGAAGAATAGTTGATTAATCAATTTAATCTTTCGATTCAGGCGAATGGACATTGGCCTGGAAATATATGAGACGAAAGATTTGTTCGTGCGTTTGCTGACTCCGACTTTCTTCGTTATCATCACCGTCCTCCAGATTCACTACTTTCATCAGGATTTTTTGGATATCACGAATCTTGATAAAGCGTAAGTTTCTCCAGCAAATGCATAATTTGCTGTTTGACTTTTTTTACAATTGTTTCGTGATGTTTCCAGCTACGAAGGAGATTCGCGAAGAGCGAGTTTGGGCCACTCTCCAAGCACTGCGCCAATTAAATCCCCGGATGAAAACATTTCCACGGGAAGCGATGGCCCACCGAATATATACAGTTTAAAGCAATTGAAGCGTAAGTTTCATCGAAAATATCGACACTAAAACCGATATAATAATGAATTTCGCTTCTCCTCGATGCAGAAATGTCCAGAATGGAAAGAATGGCCTTGTTCCGAAGCATACTCAAGCATTTGCTTATTTTCTACAATCACGTGTGGTTGTTCCTGGAGATTCACATGCAGAAAATTGTACTGAGCTCCATAATTCTTCTATGCTTGAACGACGTGAGTTTTTCTTTCATGAGAAATGAAAAGTCAAGTAAAATAAAAAAATTAACAATTCTAATTGATTCAGGTTTGCGCCATTAACTTTTGCTTCGTCGTCGCTGTTGTCATGAGCATCAACTTGAGAAGAAACCTTCAAATAATGTCCATCAACTTCATGGCCGCGGCTATTGCGGTGCTTATGATTTTAAAGATGTTGTACCAAATCAAACACATCGATCACGAAAAGTGGAATGTCAATTGTTCGGTAAATATAAGACATTTTCATTAAAAGTCATCGAGAAAAAAAATACTACGTGCAGTTGAATTCATCTACTTTATTTTATTTTCTTGGCAAACAGACACCAGCGGACGTTCCAAACCCGTTCGGAAAAAACGACACTACGTACAACATGGCAGAGTGGATTGGTATGAATAAAGCAGCGCCTGGAATGTTGCCGGATTTACTGAAAGGCTACATAGCCATTATAACGGTGACGACGCTCCGAGGGATCATTACCGTGCGTCAATGGTTCTATCGAAAAGGGAAAAATGAGCCCTTGGACACCCCACAACTCATGTTTCCAAAAATTACGAGGCTGGATGCTGATAAAGGATTGGTTCCTTGTCTTCAGTTTCTTCTGAGCTACGGTTTCTACAAGTTCGGCCTTGAATGTGTCCTTATAGGAATCGTGGCATTGATCGGGATGAGGCTTGATTTATACTCCGTGATTTACAGCGTTTGGCTCATGTTGCTATACATCATGTCCCGTAAGACCGCTTCCAGAGTTTGGCCTTGTTTAAAAATATTTGCGATTGTATCGCTTCCCCTTCAGTACGCTTTCGTTCTGACTCCGCCTCCGTGGTTATGCATCGGTAAGTTTTTCAAAATTGATCAATTGATCATGAAATAATTTGCAAATTCTTCCAGTGTATCCGTGGGGACGGTCCGAAGTGTTGAGAAGATTGCAAGAGTGGATGTACCTTCCCGATCCCGATTTTCCGCTGAATTCGAAGAAACTCGTGTGTAAGTATTTCTTAAAATCATGATCGTTGAGATTCATTTTAAAAACGCTTTCTTTTTTCTCATCAGGTGATTTTATTCTTTTGCTGTTGATCGTTCGACAAAGTATCGTTTTCGGCATCGAGCAACGCAGCGACGCAACCGGACAAGAATTCGTTGCTGGACACAATTACTCGGTTCATGCTGACATGGAGAAACCAAACTTTGTGAACCCTGTAAAAGATTACGTGTCCCACATCCACAATTGGCTCGACATATTGAAACGCGGCTCCATAATGAGTCTCATGTGGGTCACGCTGTCTATCACGTACCTCGCAGGAACGAGAAGAACCAACCTTTTCTCCCTGGGTTATTTGATTGGAGCGTTTCTTTTCCTTTGGCAAGGAAGCGACTTTTACCTGCGTCCCATAAGGACGATTTTCAAGTGGTGGAACATGCTGATCGGCTACAACGTCATCGTGATTTTCTGCAAGGCTGTGCTTCAAGGAGTCGGTTGCGTTTTGTTGAAAGAGGTAAAACCAAAGTACCAACTGTAATCGAGTAACAATTTTTTTAAGGCTAATAAACGTAATTGACTGTAATTTGCAGCTGGAACAAAAAGCTTGCCTGTTGATCCAGTTACTGGGTATTGTGTGTACGCAAAAGTTCAAGAATCCAACCATCGACTCTACTACGGATAGCTCATGCAAGATGCCAACGGAGGACACTGGCATGATATGGGATGGTCTATGCTTCGCTTTCCTCCTGTTGCAGATGCGACTTTTCAAGAGCTATTACTTCTTCCACGTCGTGGACGAGACCAAAGCGATGAGCATTTTGGCCTCGCGAGGAGCCGAGCTCCTCGAAGAGCTTCATCAACAACGCATCATCGAGCAAGAGAATCTCGAGAAAGCCGTGCTGCAAAAGCTCAAGTTCAAAATGGACAAGATCAAAGCCAATCAACGTAAAATACAAGCCGGGTTCAGAGAACCCGTGCTTCATAAAGTCGGTGAGACTGCATTTTTTTACACTTTTTTCCCCAGATATTCCAACGTTTTTAGGGACTCTCAGTGTAATCGAATGAAAAATTTAACGAGTGTTTTTAACCAAATTTAATGCCAACAAAAGAAGGGAAAGCGCCGTTGGCGAGATCTTCGAGCATGAGCTCGTGCGTGTCTGCCGGACGCACTCCGCCGCAGGGTTATCAGACGCCGATCGACGAAGATGACGACGAGCCGTTTCCTCTGACGCCTCGCGCGGCCTCTCTCTTGCAGGCTCCGTCCCCGAATTCGGCGATAATGACGGTGTGCGAAGGCTACCTCGAGCCCAATCGAATCTCTTTTGGGTCTCCTCCCAGCAGCGAACTTAATCCCAGAGGACCTTCTCCGGACGAAACCTTCCCGGTGTTTTCTCCGCCGCCGTACGATCATCCACCGTCCTGTCATTCGAGATCTACTCATCGACGACAGTCCAGTGGGCCGCAATGGTCGAGCTCCATACAAACGTCTCGACCGTCCATCGTTTCCTTGACGTCGCACTCGCTGCGTTCTCATCACACATGTAACTTCCGTTTTCACAGGAATTTCCGCATCGTCGTCGTCGTCGTTGTCGACTGCCTGCAGAGAATTTGTGTACATAAGCTTCCACGCCATGGCTTTCGTGACTCTTTCGACACTTTTTGTAGATTCATGCAAGGGTTTTCCAACTACGTTTGGAATTTCGAGAAAATTTCTTGTTCGAAGGAAACGTGGTTTTATTCTGTAAATATAACAAATGTCGCTGTAAATATGTTCATCTAGGGATTTCGAACTTGAACGTCTGGTACTTGGTTCCAGATGTGATGACCGTGAAATATCATTGTAATATAAACATCGTTTTTTGGTGTGTCATTATTATTTTATTATTTATACTTTGTTCCATAGATACTCTGTATCCAATGCTTCAAAGACCGTTGTACAGACATCGCGCACCAAACACTAACAAAAAGGGTAATTAATTACAGTACCATTATCATATTTTGCACCAACGTTCACGAATTTTCTATCGAAACATGGATATTTTTGTATATACTTGTGCACGATGACATTTGTTTTTGATGGCTGGAAATTGTGACATTGTACATATTAATTTTTCATAACTTTTTGTTTTTCCTTACCACCAAAATGGAAAGTTTAAAAAGCTAAATCGTATAATTTGTTTCGCGCTTTTAATGAATGCATGATTAAATGAATTGCAATTGAAATAAATTGACTAATACACTATTTTCGAATATAGCAATTAGATCCGGGGATTATTACATGTTCGATGACCTCGACGATGACGTCACTGACCTCATCCCCGTCCAGGAAGACGTCGAGCAAGAAGAAGAGAAACGTCGCAAACAAGCTGATCAACGAGGTCGTAGAATGACCGTTTCCGAGGTACATCCAAAAACATGTTTTACGTCAGATTTGATATTTTTGGAGTGCATTTTTATTATCTTTCTCGTTTTCTACATTGCCCATCGTCATTCATTGCCATGCAGAATGCTCGGGAAAAGAACCATTTTTTCAACAAAGTATTTGCAAGAATCCTTGAAACTACGTTTTTTCACAATTTCATCACTAACAGCAATGATAACTGGAATTCAATCTAACATTTTATAATTCGTCGAACATTTTGATGCAAAAAAGTTCGTAATTTTCTTCAACAGCGGAGCAGAGCGAAAACGCTCGTTTTTGTTTTCTGTTGAAGAAATGTATTTTTTTGCCAGTACTCGGAGTCTTTTTGCATTCGATTCATTTTACATGTGTTTTTTATTTTGACTGGTTTGCATCCCTGTTTTGCACTTTTTTCGGGAAACACTCGAGCACAAATCGCGAAAATCCAAAGACATACTGTAACACGTGTGAGTGGTCGTTACAGCTGATGACCACGCTGATTAAAACAGACATAGAGATAGCAACGCATGTTGCTCTGTATGGAGGAACGGAAAAGGATGCTCTGCGTCTACGCCGGCAAAGTGCGCCGTTGACTCAAAAGAAATCGTCCATGTCTTATTTGAGTGCTCGCTCCGATGCCGAAACAACGCCTGTTACCGACGTGAGACTTCTTTAAAGGACTGCATGCCTCCGCTGCAGCTCTTTGGTTACTCTAAACACGAATCTATCTCTTAGCAAATTTATTCTTCTCTTTCTCTCCAAACTTGGGGCTTTATATGTTACTTTTTATTGTACCTAACGATTGGTCTTTCGGGCAAATGGTAATTTTCTGTTGACAATTGCGGTGCACAGAAGAAGGTAATTTTGTTCTGAATTGCTTCTTTCGTCCTGGACCTTGCGAAAATCGATGTTGCGATTTGTATTAACCGCACAGTATTTTCCGCTGTCATTTCTCACGGATTTTATTTTAACAATTGATGAATGTAAAATCGTGATTGCACTTTGTGAAATCTTATTGAGAAAAGTAATTGTCCTTGTTTTTTTCGACTTTTAGAACTTTTTTTATTGACTTTTTTAAATACGATTATTTTTTCTTTGCAAACACTCTAAAGTAGCAAACAGATTGCAAGCTTTTAATTGTTTAATCTTTTAGCAAGTCTTAACTTTCAGTAGGCACTTTGTAGTAAGTCGTTTCTTGTACGTAAATTGTTTCGAAATCTTTCTCTGCGGAATATATGAAACTGAATTTTTCATTCGTAGACTCATGATCGCGCCAGTTTTCACTCCGAGGAAGAGGAAGTTGAAAGGGAATTGGGGGCGGTGGATTTGACAAAGTCTCCGGGTTCGTCCGACAGCAAGAAAACTCCCCAGGAGAAAGATGAGCAAGATTTGAAGGAAAATGATAAAGAGGACGAGAAAAAGAAGAAAATTGCGATCTTCACGTACTTCAAATTTTTGTGGGCTTTTTTGAACAGCGCCATGGTGTCTTTGACCAAGTACCTGAATCAGTTTTCCAACGATTACAGGTACATTCGAAAAGTACTTGCACTGGAGAAAAAAATTTTGAAAGTAAGTTAGGAATGACCACATTTTTTTATGATTGAACATTCCGTGGCTTCCCGGAAGAAAAATTTAATTCCATCATTGTAGCTTTCGAGTTATTTTATGTGCAATCTGGAATATTGCGCAGTTTCTTAAGAAGTCTCTTCTTATTTTTGCACAACTTGAACTTTTCTAGAAATAATTATTTTGGTTATTAAAGATGAATCCAATTTAATTTTTATATAATCGTTGAATACTCTTCACTAATTATAAACTGATTATTTAACTCAATAAAAAATAGAGATACCAAATTTGCCATAATCCCGTTTTTTTAAATGGAATCTTTCCGTTCTTCTGAAAAGCCATAGAATTGATTTTTTGAGTCGAAATTCTTCCAATCGCTTCATTTGTAGGCCAAGCCAGATTTCAGGATGGGAATGCGACTCGGCATCAGCCAAATATGGCAGCCCGTTTTAAAACAAAGGTAAAATTGTCAAATTCTTCAAGATTTGTCTTTCATAATTTATGTAAATATAATGCGTTGGGTGCCAAAAATTTTTCACCATTTTTAAAAATCACTCGATAAAATCGCATGTTTGTGTACCCGCCAAAAAACCTGTACATATCAAGATAAAATGAAAAAAAGTCGTCGGAGATAGTCGCGCTCTTTTTTAGTGTAGTAAAATGCTTGCCTTGACAGAGAACACTCCACCAAGAGCGGAAATAACGAAGATCAAGCCGATCCAGTAGAAGGTACAAGTGACATGATTGGAGATCAAAGGTAAGAAAAGCTTCGCTGTTCATAGAAAATTCGCTTTCGTCGTGAAAAAACGCTTTCAAACAAACTTTTCCAGTTTGCAAATAAGCGCAAAATGAAAATTCTCCGTTTTTCAAACAGCTCGGCATTTATGGCATCCAAACAACCCGAGATAGACGAAGTAGAACTTTCGGAGGCAGATCAATCGCCGATTATTCAACTGGCGGCCTCGATTTGGTTCGGAATCTTGGCACATTCGATTTATTTTTGCTACATCGTTATATTTCTGTATCAAATCAAAAACGCTTCCATTCTGTCTACTATACTGCCACTGATGGTCTTTTTCTGGGGTTCTTTGACCATCCCTCGTCCTTCTAAAACTTTTTGGGTCACCGTAATCGCGTATACAGAGGTACCGTTTATTTAACAAATTTCTCGTCAACTTTATTTTCAACGATAATTTTTTCGACAGATCGTGGTGATTATCAAATGCATTTTCCAACTGATACACTGGGATCTAGAGCCAGTCCAAGGCCATAACAACCCTCTATTTCCGCAAAGAATCATAGGCATTGAACGAAAGCCGAATTATGCTTCATGGGATTTATTCGTTTTGCTGACAGTATTTTTGCACAGGTGAGTACAATTTTGCAATATAATTTGAGACGAAGCGAATGCAATTTTGATGAATTGAATCGAAATTCTAGGTACCTGTTAAAGTCGCTGGGACAGTGGACTGCGCCGTCTTCGCGCCAACGAAAAATTATACCCTCGCAAATAGCAGTGGCTAAAATAAAGGGTCAACCGTATGAAGGAGCTGGAAAACCTGCGCCGCAAATTCATCTTGAAAAAGAAACTCCGTGAGTTTGAGAAATTGTGTTTGGAGTCGAGGGTGGACTTAATTTTTTATTTTTTATTTAGAGAACATCGCGAAAGCGATGATGTGAGAATACCGAGAGGCAGAACTTTGAGCATCGATCAAACCGAAGAGGAAGAAATGCCGAGAGAAACGGTTGACGAAACTGAAAAACTCGTCATCATTCAAACTGAAGAGACCGATCCCAACGCAGAGAATTTTTCGCAAGCGATGAGCTTGACGTAGGTTTCGACGTGGTTCGCCGATTTTTACTAGAATTGTATTACGAATTTGTATTCTCGTTTTTAGGGTGAAGAAATATGTGGAACCAATAAACGCGTTTTTCGATGATATTAAGAGATCTACCGGAAAAGAGAAGACGAACGTCTACGTCTACATGTTCTTCTGTGACTTTTTTAACTTCATCCTTCTCATTTTTGGATTCTCGTCTTTTGGGGTACGATTTAAATATTTTTCTGTTAAACATTTGCATCATTTATAATTTTTTCCTAATTTCAGACTCAGCAAGGCGACGGCGGCGTACTCGCATATTTAGAAGAGAATCGAGTGCCCATGCCTTTCCTGATGATGTTGCTCCTGCAATTTGGGTTAATCGTAATGGATCGAGCACTTTTCCTGCGAAAAGCGATTGTTGGGAAATTGTGTTTCCAGTACTTCCTTGTTTTCTTTGTGCACTTATGGATGTTCATCATTCTACCCAGCGTTACCGGAAGGTAACTTTTTCAGAAAAACGGATCTTTAAAAAGAACGAACCATGACACGTTTAAAAAAAATTTGCAGTCAATTCAACGCCAATCTCGCGCCCCAAATTTGGTACATGGTGAAGTGCATTTACCTCTTGTTTGCGGCCTATCAGCTGAGACTCGGTTACCCGACTCGCATCCTCGGCAATTTTCTTTGCAAGAAGTACACTTTGGTCAACTATTCACTTTTCAAAGGGTAAGATCAATTGCCGATCGTAAAACTTCACGCTTGTATTCACCTCGTCATCTTTTCAGATTCATGTTGGTTCCTTTTCTATTTGAACTTCGCTCGGTCATGGATTGGATTTGGACGGACACTTCAATGACGGTAATGGACTGGTTCAAAATGGAGGACATCTTTGCCAGCATCTACCAGATCAAATGCATGCGCGGCGTCGAGGACGAATACCCGCAACCGCGAGGCGAAAAAAAGAAACAATTTAGCAAGTACTTGGTCGGCGGCATAGGGCTCTTCGTCATAATCGGCGTACTCTGGTTCCCCATGCTTCTCTTCGCTCTTGGTGGTACCGTCGGCATTTCAAACATTCCCTACGAAGTCACGATGAAGATACGAATTGGCTCGTATGAACCGATTTACACGATGGCGGCTCAAAACAGTTCCATTTCCCGCTACACCCAAGAAAATTATGTGTCTCTGCAGTCTATTTACTCGGGCGAGAAAGCCGACAAGTCCGCTATTACTTTTCTGGATAATTACATTGATACCGACGTGGCAGTGGTCAAACTCAGTAGATCCTCGGGGAGATTGTGGGAAATCTCGCCTCCCGATAGAGATCGGTAACGATATACTGACTTTTGGAATTCAATAACTTAATCTTTGAGAGATGTTTCAAGGTTTAATGACGTTTGAATTTTATGAACAGGTTGATAGAGGAGTTGGACTCCAATAGCATCGTGAGAATTCACGTGGATTGGACGGTTTTCAGAAAAACTGAAAACAAGAACGCTCCAAGTCCAAGTTCATTTCACGATATCGAGCTGCAACCAAACGATCCCCAGCGAATAAATCTCAGAAATATGATATCGCCGAGCAATGGGACGAGCCCTGCGAATTTGACGTTCGAACTGCAGAATACTTTTCCAAAATTCTTGAAAGTCACTGATAAAAGTGTCTTGCCCGTGGCGCAGCTCTTTAAGTCTCATTTATGGCCAAGTACGTAGAGAGTTTGATTTGAGGCTGGAAAACAGGAGAAATATATTTTTATCATAATTTACACAGTTTCAGTAAAGAATGGCGAGAACAACAATTACGTCTATCGCAACATGAGCTTTCAACTTTCGTCGATCAGTCCAAACTGCTGCGCTTCGCAACAGTGGTGGAATACGGAAGAAAAGCCTGATCTAATTTACGATCTTCTCCTAAAATCTATACCGATGAACGAAATGGACAACAAGACTTTGAAAATTTTCCTCTTTAACGATAAAGCTTTTCCTGAAAGTTTGAACATCGTCAGCGGAGCCGGGTTGGTATTTTTTCGACGATTCAATTGATGCGATGCGATTATTACAAATGGAATATTTCCCACAGGATTTTGGGGTTGTACGCAACCTTTTTGTTCGTGTTTAGTCAGATGATGAGAAAACTATTCAGCGATATGGTACCGAAAATCATGTTCGATGATTTGCCTTACGTTGACAGAATCCTTCGCTTGTGCCTTGACATTTACCTCGTTCGAGAGAGCGGTGATTTGTGCCTCGAAGAGGACTTGTTTGCGAAATTAATCTTCCTCTACCGCTCACCGGAAACGTTAATTAGGTGAGGTTTTTTTTTGTATCGGTCGGATTTTACGATAATTGAAAGTGGAAAAAATGTACATTTTTACTATGCATTTGTAGATGGACGAGGACACCGGAATCCGCAGAAGGATCAGAAAATGATGACGACATTGTGGATGAAATCGAGGAGGATCAAGATGGAAGGCGATCGAGGCAGTTATTTGATGAAGCTCGAGAATATTAAGGAATTGCTAGTTTATATTTGCAGAATATAGATTAAAAATTTCGTTTTTCAACGCAACGCGACTATTATTTAGTGCTAATTTGCAGTCAAGAGTTACTACGTGAAGTATGGGATAAATGATATTATGAGTTGCGTGGTTCCCTGTACATACTATGAAAAGTTATGGTCAACAAGTATAAATCAAGTGTTTTGATAACTGAATGAAAAAGTATCACGTAAAAGTAATCATTTTTTTGTACTTGGATATTTATTTTTGTCTCTAATCATGTCATGAAACGTAAAACAATGCTTCGGTTGATGTAATTTTTCAGGGAAATAAGGCATATGTAGAAGTGAATCAATAAATAGCAAAACATTTTTCTGGGAAATGACATCAATCTTTTCATCTACGTAAAAGCTAGATAATTAACTTCATTTTGCTTAAAAAAGCAGAAGTTGTAAATACATAACATTGTTCGTCATATTAATGTGTCAATTTTGATAAACCCAAGTGTTGTTCTTTATTAATTAGCTACTTCTTTTCTAAGACTTGTATAGAAATAATGAATTGCGATTCAACTGCCTTAATGTATTACTGACGTCTCAGTTAAGACCTTTGTTTCGTTAAAATTCACAAAAATCTACTTATCGAAACTGGGTTTTTGACTTCATAACAGAAATACGTTGTACAAAATACAAATAAAATTTTACGTAGCTACATGAAAATTGAGCCTTATACATGCAGTTTCAATGCTTGCAAACTTTTAAATTGTTTTCCCGTACTTATACTTGATCTAGAAATAAGTAAAAAACGATGTAAGAATATGTAGAAAAGTATTTTATTGTACTTAATTACAAGTTATCATATGTATATATAAGAATAGTTACAACGAGATTAAAAGCGCTGTAAAAAATACATCTTTTCAAAGGCACTTGGAATGGCAAAGTTTAACGTGTGCGTTTTCTGGGTTCATTGCAAATTATTTACTCAACTCTTTAATCTTAAGCTTCAAAGCAACATTTTCTTCCCTCAAAAGAACCGCATCGTCCGCTACTTTCCTCAACTCTTCGTTCCTCATTTGCAAAATTATAATGTTCTGCTTCAAAAGTTCGTTCTCCCTCACAATACTTCGAAGCTGCGAAGTGTCTCTCTCAGGCAGCAGTTCTTTTACAATATCGTCGGTTTGGAATAAATTCTGCTTTATGAGATTAGCTTGTGAATCGATGTGCAATTCCGTAATGGATCGTATAATTTTAGCACTTTCGGATTTCACGCAGTCTTGGATGGCAGTAAAAAGAGAAACTGAGCTGTTTATCCCAACGGAGCTCGAAGATTTCCTCGGCGAACTACCAGAAACACGAGCTTGATTTTTCACGAAATCAATGTAGTTCTCTTTGTTCCTTGCTGAATCAATTGGTTTATTGATTTCCTCGGTTGATACGTCGGAGGAGAAACCAAATTCTTTCGAATTGTTCGAACGGTCCTGCTGATTTTTCGACTGAGTTTTGTTGTTCAGAGGCTTTCCTTTAGCTGCTTTGGCATCGTTGATCCTTGCACGGTTTTCTGGAGTTCTCTGTTTAATGTCCAAAGATTTTGACTTGACGAAAATTCCCGTCTTAGATTCAGAGGATTTTCTATCGGGCTGGAACTTTTTGGCTGCTGGTTCACGTTCTTCTTCCAGGGAATGCAAGACTGGACTTTGATATTTACTGACGTTTTCATGGGAGTCCGGAGTGCTGGCCTTGGGGAAACCAGTGAAGGGTTCATCGGACATGGAACTGCGGGTCAAGACATTCCTTCCCATGTGTTGGGACTCCCTGCTCACGTCCCTGGACAGTTTAATGTTTTTGGATATGAGATTCATCTCTTCCATAAAAGAGTCGTCCATCTTGCCTTTTTTCTGTGAAAAAAATGTTTGTTGTATTTTTTATCGAAAATTCCTTTACATTGAAAACTTCTTTTCTTTATTCTATATTTTTTGCTTATTAATCGGGTTTGGAAAAGTTTTGCAAAGCATTCATGTTTACAAATTGTTCACAATTTTTTGAAAATTTAAAAACAATTTGTGAATAATTGTCAATAAAGCATGAAATTTTTTGCAACATTCGCTCTTCATGCAAATTGTTTCTTGAATGTCTTTGAAAATTGCATATTTTTATTAATTTGGAAAAAAAAATAATTGTCAACATATTGCCGATTCCGTTTTTTTGACAACGAATTTGATTAAGAAAAATGAAATATTGTGTTAATTTAAGAGAGTAGGTTGAATCGTGAAGTTACGTACTTGCAATTATAAACATTGATTTACATACCTTTGATTATATTGTTCCGATGTAAACAAAGCGTAGATAACCCTAGTTTGGTGGATAAGGTGATATTCAAACCTGCATTATACGTGGAAATTTTCTATTAATCATTATGAAACGATGATTTTCACTGCGTTTTACGACTCAAAAAACTTACCGATCACTTGAAATTATAATTACAAAAGGACAACAAATTAAACGTAATTACTCCATTTCTCTATAACCTCGATGGGCGGCGATGTTGACCGATACATCGAACTGTTTTTATCCGATTAATCGATTATTTTAATTGATGTTGTTGAAAATCGATGTTTCGATGTTCGATTATGTTTAAATTTTAAAAAATGGATGAAATTTGCTAAGAAAATACTCTTATATGCGCATGGTTCAGACGGACATTTTATCTCATTATATTGTTTTCGTTAGACTCGCAATTCGTTGAACAAAAAATAAAAAGTTTAATTTTTCTTCCGCTGAAAATCCGTGTTTTTTTGAAAATTTATTGCGAACACTGAGCTAAAAGTTAACCGAATGCGCAAATTTTTGCTTGGATTCACTCCAAACACCGAAGCGAAGCTCACGAGTGTAAATATTTTGCATTATTTTATTTATTTTTAATAATAATTTAATATGAATTGAAACCCGTGTTTCACAACGTTCGCGGAAAAAAAGTATCGGGGGAATTTTGTATTTCAGAAAACTTGCAGCGACAAAGTTTCTCTATATCGTTTGAGGAAGTTTTTCTCAAAATTTGAAATTAATCGAGTCAAAACTATGGACGCTAGCGATTATTGTTTAAAAACGCTCGGTTGTTGCATCAAGCGAAACTTGTCATTCAAACGAGTCGAAAATAAATGACGCTCTACGATGACGCGGCGTTACAAACGAGCATTTTTAAACAATAGTCGCTAGGACAAATTATGAGAAAAACTCCCTCAAACGATATGGAGAAACTTTGTCGCCGCAAGTTTTCTCAAATCAAAAGTTCCCTCGATACTTTTTTTCCGCGAACGTTGCGAAATACGGGTTTTGATTCATATTAAATTATTATTAAAAATAAATAAAATAATGAAAAAGATTTCCACTCGTGAGCTTAGCTACGGTGTTTAGAGTAAATCTACGAGAACATTTTCGCATTTGATTAACTTTTAGCCGAGTATTCGCGATAAATTTTCAAAAAAACATGGATTTTCAGCGGAAGAAAAATTGGACTGTTTATTTTTTATTCAATGAATTGCGGGTTTGACAAAAAATATATAGAAAGAAAAAATATCCGTATGAACGATATTTATACACTAAACTCCCGCTTTCTGAAGGTGGTTTGGAACGTAAACAATTCACTTTCTGAAAGTCGGGAGGAGATCCCTCTCCCGCGATACAAGTGCAAGGCGCGGGGACCTGATTGGCCACTCGCCACTCGCCGTCGAGAGAGTGGGGGTAGTAGGGGTAGCCGAAAGTTAGAGAAGCCGGGAGGACGCTATGTTCAAGAAGCGAGAGGTTCAAAAAGCGGGAGCTTCAGAAAGCGGGAGTTTAGTGTAATAATAAAACCGAAACCAAAACATTAGGTACAGTGAACATTATTTGGTACAAACCGAACTACTATTACTGAGTCCACCGGAACGTTTTGGCAGCTGCCGGTTGGCGAGTCCGCCTCGACTTGCAAGCTCGGCCTTGCTTTTACCAGCAGAATTATCGAGTAGCCGATGCGCTGGAATCGCACGGTCCAGTTCTTCCTTCACAGGCAACGGCAACGGTAGTTTTCGCTCGACGGTGGCAGTCTTATCTCCGTCGTCGGGACTACTGAGATCCGAAGTCTCCGTGTCCGAGAGTTGACAGTTACTCGAGGAAGGCGGTGGCGGAAGTTGCCGCCTCGTCATCTGCGGCGTAACAATTCGCGCTGAACCACTATCGTATGGCAATCGTACGGGAAGTCCAAACCTTCTCTGCGTATCCGTCAATTCGACCTCCAAAGTTATAACCTGTATACAAATTTTAAAAATTAATTTTTCTGTCATCACTTGGAAAAAGAAAACAACTTTTTCAGAGTAATTTTCGTACCCGATCCTTTAGACTTTTAACGAGTGCGTTGTACTCGGTGTCTTTTTCTTGCAAGAGCTGTTCGTAAAATTCGTCCCGAGCAGTGATGTCGGCTCGAAGCTCTCGCGCGGCTCGCTTGGCGCGTGCATATTTTTGCTGAATAGCCCCGTTTTGGGTCGTCGCCTGCGCCAGCATTTCTCGCGCCGCTGCTAAATCGTGACGAGTCGCGTTCAAAGTCCTTTCGGATTCGTGCAGCCGCAGCCCGGACTCGCGCAGTTTCGCTGCATACTCCTCGCTTCCTGCTCCGCTGTTCTCCAACTCCACCAACTGTGATTGCAACAAATATTTCAGCATTAATATATGGGTTTAACACGTGAAAAAGTATAGTTACACAATTTTTCAAGAGTTTGAGAATTATTTACAAAAGCTATGTACATTGACAATTATTACGGAAAACTGTACGCATGCTTAAAAAAAATGGAAATAAATTTGTGATCCTGGACGTTTGATTACCTTTGTTTTTAATTTTTCCACTTCTCCATCTGCAAGTGAGAGTTTATACTGACTCTGCAAGCAGCAAAGGACACGCGCACACAGTGCATAAGCAAAACATAAAAATATCCAAGCAAAATAAAAATCGCAACACTTGACGCTTGTTTCGTGGAGCGGTATGAGTATTATAAATACATGCTATAGAAAAACAAGTAAAAAACACTGAATAAATGGCAAAAAATTCCAATGTTTTCGCCTGGAACCCTTGACGAGCAAAATCTGTGCATTTGAAAAATGCGTGCACAACTGTTTTTACAATAAAATGAAACATGGAAATGTGCATGGATATATACACATTAAAATGAAGTGCTGCATTCAAAAATCCATTTCCAACACTTTTTACAATCTTTTTACATAAAATATATAAAACACATTCGAATTCAAGTTCGAAAAGCGCTAAAGAACCGAGTCTATTGACTGTAAAATAATAATCATAATAAAAATAACGACAGTAAATTTCTCTTAAAAAGTAAAGTGTACCTCTTGTAAAAGCATTCGAAGACTGTCAACGTCACTTTGGGTAGTGCCAGTGCTATGTGGCCCCATAGACGAACTCAAAATTGGTGATCTGTTGCGATAACTTTCGATCGGACTATGCGGAGGCTCACCATCGGAACAAGAAGACATTTCTGGAGAGCCTGGAAGACCTCCCATGCCAGTGGACATTTCTTCTCCCGAGCGCGTGTCGTCAGGCGAAGCATCCGAAAAATGTAATTTCCTAAACAAATTCGTATTGATTAATAAAATACAACCTTTTGCTCATTAAAACAATTAGTACATTGTGCATTAAGGAGATAAAACGGGTCTTTTTACGCCAAGCGCGATGTTTACAACACGAGTGGTCGCAGACCACTGCAAATAACGTGAGGCGTTAAAAGACCCGTTTTGTCCCCTTGATGCACAATATACTATTGTATAGTAGTTCCTTCAGCACTTCAGTCGGCCTCAGGCTCAGACTGAAGCGGCCAGTTTGTCGTCACGGAAATGAGCGAGCAAGGATAAACCATCATTAGGAAAACATCAAAAACCAATATTTTATTTCTAATACCATTTGTTATTGCAACGTTCCATAAAGTACCTGTGTGCGTTCATAGCTTCTTCGCGCTCTTTGTCAGCCTGAAGACTCTGTCTTATGAGCATGGCTACTTCGGAATTCGGATCGCGTTCCCGACCAATGACGAATCGCACGAGTCCAGAGGTGTTTCGTAGAACACTCGCTGCATACGCCTGGGTCACGCCAACCAGTGACTTGCCGTCGACTTCGACTATCTGATCGTTCACTTTAATTTTCCCTTCTTGCGCCGCGGCTCCTTTTTCCGTGATCGTTTTTACAAAAATTCCCAGTTTCTCGAGTCCTGCGTCGGCTCCAACGCCCATGCCGATTATACTGAGTCCCAGACCTTCTGGGCCCTTCATTAACTCCACCGGGAAAACCTGAAAGTTATAAAAATTTAATATCACAGTTATTCTATGACAGCCGGTATCGAATTTTACCTCCATTTTTTCGACACGTTTTTCCAGCTCGTATTCCGCGCTCGCTGCGACGGGATCGACATCTTCGTTCCGGCGGTCGTAATCCGAGACAGAATGCGTGGAGTAAACCCGCATCGGGCCACTATCAAAGCAGACTCTCGAGGTTTTTTTCACGGGCACACACTCGGGCAGATCGTCGTCTTCGTCCGAGTCCGGGAGTCCAGCAACTTCCATCCAAAAGTGACCATCTTCATAATAATGCACGCCATTTTCCACGAAAATCTGTTGGTTAAAAGTTCATCTTAAAAACTCGATCTCTTAGAAATTTGTTCAAATTTGCAGTTACTATAATTCAAGTATCGACCAAATTAGTATTACTTTTTCGAATTTCAGTAAGATAATTCACATCACTCGAAATTCGTCAAGAAAACTCACAATTTTTCCAGGAGTTGGAGTCGGCGTGTCCTGGTGTTCGGTTTCCGTGTCGTCGTTCGTTTCATGCGTGTCGTTCAAACTGCTGACAGATCCGAGCAGACCGCTTTCGCTACCAGTTACAGAGCCGATCTGACTCTCCGTCAACGAATCGATGGTCAAGTCGCTGCGCGATCTCTGCGATAAACTGCAAAAGTGCATGTAATGTCGTTAGTTCGACAAGAAAATTCTCCACGCAATAAGATTGTATACAACGGTAGAGTCGATCATGAAAATGTGTACGGTGAACTGTGAATCTCTAGCATGAAACAAAATCATGCGTTTTATATACGAAACCATTGCATTCGCCATTTCCGGATTTTCCAGAATCCATTTTTCCAAAGTATAACTTTCGCATCCGAAAAAAGGCTTCTGCAACGACTCGACACTTGCGCAACTCATCGTAAAAAGCTGCAAAGTAGTAAAAGAAAAACTAATCGCTAACGATCATCACCTATAATCATGAGTGATACTATTGACGATGAGGCTGGTGTCCGGCACGGACATCGCGTCCGAGAGCCAATCCGGGGTGTTGTCCAGATCCTCCTTGTCCACCTCGACTTCCTGAGACTTTTCCTCCGTTGTTTCCTCGGGCATTCCATTAGCACTGTCCGTCGCCAAAAGCCTAGCTATTTCCTGCGCCTCCTCGTCCGACAGCAACGCCGATTCTTGTCTATTTCATCATTTTCGTTCTCAAATCTTCTTCAATCTCGCCTTGCTTAAAAACAACTACTCGAACTCTCTACTTACCGAATCTTCTTCTCCAGGATTCTGCGGTTGTCGAAAAGAAACGTCGCCATTGCCATGAACCGAATCGGGTGACATTAAATGAAATCAAAGAAAAGTAAAAAATCTGTGGCCAACGAAGAAGCCAAAACAAAATACAACGTTCTAGTTCATGCCCATGAGAATCATGTGATGTGACGAAACATTTCCACATTTCCTCGACGAGGAAAGGAAAGACTTACCGCGAACTCAGGAGATTTTCCGCCTCGTCGGCGGTCATGGTTTCCGGGGTAACGTTATGCGCGACGATTCCCGGAGCGGGACTTTCGCCGTTCCAGATCTCCACTTCCAAGGACGGCAAACTCTCCAAATTCGTGATGGTCGGATCGCTGTTCTCCAAGCTACTCTCAGTTTTCGAATCCTCGAGCGCTGGTTTTCGGTTCGAATCGGGACAAGTGGCCTCGGTCTTGCGAAGTCTCGCGATCTGATCGGCCTTGAGCTTCTCCCACGTCGTCTGAATTTGCTCCGAGGACTCGGACGCCAACTTAATCTGATCATTCCGCGCGTTGGATGCGCTCTTGGCTTCCTCGACCGTCGCTTGCTGAAATTTGTAAACCCCGTCCTGGGACCGTTGGTTCTCCTCGGGCTCGATTTTCTCGCGCGAATTCTTTTCCAGCTTGTTCTCGTCCTGGTTTTCGAGCTCGGAACTGACGATGGACGAAGGTCTGTGACCTAAACCAGCTGCGGGAAGGTCGACGCGGACGTGGGATCTTCGTATCACCGTCGCGGTGTTCGAGTCACTGAACTTTGATTCCTTCTCTACCTGACCTGCGTTCTCTTCCATGTATTTTTCCACGTACGTCGGCGTTTTCTCCAGGTCCTGGCGCTCCAAATCATAACTATTGCTTCCTGAAATGCATATTTTTTAATTAAGTGAATGAAAGTATGAAATCAAATTTTTTTAAATTTCTTTAATGCTTTTTTAATCAATTCCCTCAGAACTTTAGCCGGTCTCGGACTCGGACTAAAGTGGCCGGTTTGTCGTCACGGAAATGAGCGAGCAAGGATAAACCATCACTGGGAAAGCGTGAAAAAATTATTAATTATCGAGCCATGACGGAATTTGAGAATTTAATTGTAATAATTAAACAATACATAAAGCCGTGCTTCGTAGCTATTTTTATTTTAAAAAGTCTGCATAACTAAACCAAATGTCATTCCCCCAAAAATTCGAAGATTCCAATTTTTGTATGTAAAAGTAATTTTAAGGTTATTAATTAATTTACCTCGGCAATCGATACACAGTAATCTGAGGCACATGTTAATCCAACTCGTAGTAGTTTTTCAAGTACCAAACATTGCTAAAAACTTTCTCCTCGCGCAAAAAAACAATCGATGGGTAATTCGAGAGTTGCAACTTTTTTGCACTTTTCAACTGGATTGTTAAAATTGTTCAATGGAATTCAAAGCAATCATTTCTTGTATTTTTTTATAGCAATGTAAGATATTGCGATACCATTACAATCAAGCGAAATAAGGTGCAAGCAAACAGATGCTAAACGGGCTTCATACTGATTTCTATAAATAATGTGGTTAAGAAAGAGGTAGGAGACCGCTTCGGAGTAGAAGAGGGGAGAGCTGGTCACATGTGCTTTGATTTTTTCTGTATTTTGGTTGAAATCTGCTAAGAGGAATACACGCCGACGCATCGGGCGTGAACTCACGCGTCCAAAAAAAGAAAACTAGATAAAAAAAGTTCCAAGAAACGAGAGCACGTATTCAAAACGAATATTACAACTTTCAAGTTTTCTTTTCATACTTTGTACTTATAAAAATTCGATTCTTTTACTTCAAAATATTAAGAGCACATTTATTGATTGGCTTTTAAACGTGCCGTTTTTAATTTTCTTGGAAAAGAAAGTACCATAAATTCAGACCCACCAGTTTGTACTTTTTCTGATATTTCCTTTTCAGCCTTCTCCTCTTTGCTGTCTTTGGAAGGCGAACTGGGCGAGCTCATGCTCGACGACGCGCTGTCAGTATTTTGGGAACTTGGCCTCAGTTCCGTCTCGGGCGATTTTGTCCTCGAATTTTCGACCACGTCCTTTTTCTTTCTCCTCTTGATCGCGCAAGGCTGTGCCCAATCCGGCCTCAGGTCTGACCGCGCCGAGTCATTGTCAAAATCTTCTTCATCCTTGTCCAAAGTCTCCTTCGAAGACGTCAAATCCGTGACGCTTCGTAAAATTTCCTCGTTCTTCGCTAACCACTCGTTTCGCCACTCCGAAGTTTTCGGGGGCGATTTCACGGGGCTGCCCGAGTGCTCGGATGCGGATGCGTAATCCGAATCGCGTTTCCCCAAAGAAGAACCAGAGGACAAGACGTTGTCCATTGAAGAACTTCGTATTGGATTCGATTGCTGCTTTTCCTGAGACGCAAAAAAAGATTTTGCCTGCGATACCATACTGCCTGTGACGATTTTAGCGTTTTGCGAAGCTTTCGTTTCTTGATTTTTCGCTGCTTTTGACACGTTCTTCTGCACCACCGCGTACTCTGGCATTCCGGAATCTTGGGACTGAAAATTAAGCCTGACATTATTCTCTGACAAAAGTTTTCGACAATAACAACTTGTGAAAGGCAAATAATGGAGTTACTAATTTGAGATAGTACGTTGCAGTTAATAAAACAATGTACAAGGCTCCTTTTATATTTGAATTACTTCACTGTCTCTGGCACTCTTCAGCTTTTCAAGCAATGAAAAAGAAGTTAAGTGGCTCACACGAGACACTATCATGTTGAAAATTTAAAAGAACCTTCTATTTTAAAAATCAAATGGAAGGTCGCTGAACAAATACAATTATCGCTACATTTACCCCCATTAAGCTTCACCCTATTTAATATCATCAACGGTCGTAAAAAAGGATCAGTAGTTTCATTGTGACAAGAAGCGTGACTGTAAAAATTAAGACCCCTCTGAACACAAAGTTATTTTTACTTTACATTCAACAGCAAGCGCATATTAACCAGCTCAAATTTTCTCAACTTCCAAATCGTCCATTCAAAGTATCAAAGTAAAAACTAAAATCAAGTTTTACATCCGCAAAGCCTATTTTTCGTGGGCTCGTTGGCGTCTCGACCTCGGATTTTTGCACCTCGGCATACTCGGGGGAAAGATCAGTTAGTTTATTGATAGTTGCGTATTCGGGGCTGTCGATCGAGCCAGTGGGGCTCGAAGTCATGCTAACTGGTCTTTCCTGCCTCGCTCCAGACGACGAGTTCCTGGTCGGTGGTGGCGGTGGTGGGGACGGAGAAGTTGTAGGCGAGGGCCTCGAAGAGCAAAAGCTCGCCGACCTCGTCGCTGGGAAAGCATTACACTCGCTCTGTCTCTTCTGGTCTTTACCCTGCTGATCCTCGATGCCGTGTTTCACCGAGTTCTGGTTGAGCGAACTTTGCACGATCGAGTGGTTTGGGTCTGAACTGTAACGACTTGGCCGCGTTTTCGAGAAGTGGCTAGTCCAGTTTTTCTGCTTCTCGATAAGTTCCTTTGAGTTTGGCCGACGCTCGGGTTTCTCTGGACGATCGTCCAGCCGATTCTCTTTTCCCTGGCTTCTCTCGAACTTGCTGCCGATCACGCTCCGCGACTTCGACTTGTCCACCTGACCATCCATAGCCACGTGGGAATGCCCATTCTCGAAGTGACGCTCAGCGTTCAGTGCAGGCACGCTCGCGCTCCAATTGCTCAGGTGATCGCGTCCTCCAGGAGGCGAGGGCGAGTTCGGCCATGGCGAACGCGTCGGCGACGTGCATCCTGATCCGGAATTTGCCGAGCTCGAGCGCGAGCGTACGCCGTGTAAATTTGTTGGTTTCGAAGACCGCTCGACTCTGAATTGAAAAAATTGATTAGAAATGTATTTATTGTTTATAAAGTGATTGTTGACTGATATTTACGGCCGGGCTGTCTTGTTTTCTTCCCCGAGCTTCTCGAAAAGTGCCCGAGCATTATTGAAACGGGCAACGTGACTTTCTGTTCTCACAACTGTTACTTGCGTCGGCGAATCTTTTAGCGGCGCAGGTGGTTCCTTAAAACCGTCGCCAAGGATCGTGTTTGCTCTGTGATTTAACGCCTCCAAGTGCGGCTTTGACTGAAAAATGTTTGCTATCGCCGACACTTTTGTACCGCCAACGCGTTTCTTATCCTCCACCGTCGCCATTTTCATGTAACCAGGATATTCTGTAAACATTTATGTCCAATTTCAAGATAATTGTTTGGTAAATTCATGGAAAAAATTACACTTTTTAGCCAATCAAAATACAAAATTATTGTAATGAAATACCTGGCGCTCTAGTGAAACTTTCCTTCGGAGAATATCATTGGAACGCTGCTTTTCAGCCCATTGTCCAGTGGATAATTGCTTTCTCTGTTCATCGCTGGGAAATCTGAAACAGAATGATCGAGCTTTTATTTTACTATTAAAAGTGCTACTTGAATAAAGTTGACTCGGCATCGATTTTAACCGTTAATTTAAAGTGATTGATTATTTATATCTCTTATCGCCCTCCCAAACGACCTTGCGATATCATGACACGTAGAAAAAGAATTTCCATATTTACCCACTGAAAACTCGGGCAGTCTTTTCAGGGTCAAACATGAAAAAAAAGTATTACACTTAAACGCGGAAGTTTCAATTTGATAACGAACATTTCGTTCCTTTCAACGTACATAAATACAATAAAAAATAAGTACGACTGATAAGCAATATTCATTAAAGTTCGCAATGAACCGCAAAGAATGAAAATATTTGTACGATTCATAACAATTTTTATGCACAAGTTATTAACCTTTCCTCGGAAAATTCTTTACATTAAATTGTATTTACATCGATCGATAATTGCACATAAAATTACACGCTTAATCACGATCCACCGCGATCTTTTTATAGAGTTAATAAATGAGCTTTTATTCCAGATAAACTTTCCTCGTGATCGACTTTACACGAACCGTTAACAATCGTAACTGGATTATCTATTAGAGCGCAGGGAATAATTGTGTGCTGAATAAAAAGGCATGTTAGATACATATTTGGAGCGATTTTACTTCGAATGAAACATTTCGTATGGAAAAAGAGACTTTCTCGATGTTTTCCATTTTTAAGGTAAGGAAAAATGCGATTTTTGAAAAGATCAAGATACATCGAGACAGCGATTTTGATGAAGGCTTAAGAAAAAGTTGAATCTCAATTTGAGAGTCGGAAGGGAGAGGTGGCTCTTGTCTGGGCTTCACCCTCCACTATTCACCACAGTGTACACCGTGCTCCTGCAATCAATACTTGAATCCTGTGCTGTGCCTGTGGTTGCACACTTTTGTCCATAAAAGCAGATAAACATGGAAACTACAATTTTGTTGCTGATTCTAATTTCGTCTTTGCAAATTTTTCTAAAACTTGGATTAGAATATCAAACTTAATAAATTCATTCGAAACTTCAATTTGTGATTATACAGATAAAAAATGTATTAAATTTCTCAAAGACAATTGAACAATTGTTTTTTCGAGAAATTCTACTTGGAATAACGTTAAATGTAATTGATGATGTGTAATTTGGACTTTAGAAAAAGTTATTCTTATTCTTGGATATTCTTGAATTTGTCCATCCTAAAAATACAACCTTTAGTTATTTTTCAAGAAAATGAAATAATGAAATAAATTACTTAGAGTGAAATTTATCGGTCGATAAAAATTTTAATTACATCGTTAAGATAAGATTATCATATTTTGAAAGGGAAAATAAGAAGAAATTATTCTTTCGGAAATATAGACATTTTTTGAGTTCAAGTATTTCCGCCCCCGTGAAAGCGCGTTTTAACGCCATCATTAAAAACAGGTACAACTATTCAAAAGTTGTTACTTTGCTGATATCAAGTGTTCTTTCACTGGTACATTCACCCTACTTAGATTAGCATTTTTGTGTCTCACGAAATAGTTCGTTCCGTTCGTTTGACATTTTAAATGACAATAATATTTTTTGCTATAACGCAAAAAGTATTCGCGGCGGAATAAAAGTCACCGTTTCCCATTGAAAATGTTACGAAAAATGCGAAAACGCGACAAAATCGATAACCACGGATTTGACGAAAAAGTGAGGTTAACTCGAATTAGCGATACTCCGAAAAAGGCCATTGACCGTGCAATTTGAAAAGCCAGCGCGAGCTGTCACTTTGCTCGTAGCAAAATCAAAGATTCGCAGTTTTTTCGAACTTTTATCAGGCATCGAATGGAAATCACTAGGTGCATCTTATCGCGTAAAGTAGGGAAATAATCCGATCGGGAGAAAAGGAGAAACAAAAATCCTGTTTCCAGGACTCACCCGAGGTAATCAGCATCGCCCGAAACGAGGATTTTTCGGCTTCGAAGTCACAGCGACCGAGGACACTTTCCGAGGACGTGAATCAAGGGATTTTCAAAAGGTGGATTTTTCTCAAAATTCCGTTTTGCCAAGTCTGTCACGATTCACGGCTCATTTCTCTCTGTCTATCGGTATCGTGACAGACTCTACTTCTTTCGTATTCCCCTCGCGATTTTGGCACGGGACGTTCGATTAATCACTCGCGACGTTTCGGAGAATGCACGTTACCAAATTGGTATCGAACTAATTGCTATTTTTCGGCAACCGACTCGCTTTTTCGAGCGCGAAAACACTTTCACAACCGGCTGGAGAGCTGCTCGTGTCAACAACCGCAACAAC
>JABFQM010000738.1:0-29587 GCA_022816865.1 Zelostemma sp. ZL-2020
TCAGGCATGGTCCGGCCTGGTCAGGCATGGTTAAATTGTCAAACATGAGCAGGTCTGATTAGCCCTGGTCAGGTCTGATCAGGGCTGTTTAGGCGTGGACAAAAATTAGGTCTGATCAGACCTGATACAGTCGACCTGTTCAGGCCTGAGGTTCAGTTCACGGGAGATTATGATTACAACATTATAAGATTAAGAAAAATTTCTAGATGAACGTTTTATTTATTAAATCAAACAGCGGCAAACATCGATATTGATTCGTTCGAGGATTACAAAAATTCGTTTTGACAGCGTCAACATAATGCGATTAATTACAATATTCATTCGGTTTATGGAACATCGTATTATGTTCCGCATTCTTTGAAGCGCATCAGTGAGTAATCCGTTATTTCAGCCATTGATTTCCAGGTTAATTCAATCGTGAACGATAATTACATGAATTAAGATTTTTGAATTTGCTATGCAGGTTGCGATTATCGTTAGATTATCTTCGATATCTGGTAAGATTACCAAATGATTTTTAATTCCCTTCTCACTTTTCCAATTTATTGAAAGAAGAATGTAACGAATCGATGAGAAATCAGTTAATTTTAGTTGTTCATTACCATATAAATTCCATCCCAAGCAATAATTACATATACAAAGATTTGTTTGATTAAATTCTCCCATTTGCATCTCTTAATTATCATCGTTTACGATAAAAAAATACTGAATGAAGTCCTGTTTGCGAAACGTCACAAAAAATGTGCTGTTTACGCACGCATTTCGCAATACGCAATGAAAAAGAATATTTTTTTCCCAGCGAGGTAGTATTTCTTCCCGGAAACAAAATGCTCTCATGATCCTCATTTGGAGTAGATTAAAAGTTAATTAACCGTCGATATAATGAAAACTCTCCGAGTAGAAAATTGATGTTTAACCAGCGGCGAGATAACAAATTGCACTTTTTATTGCGTGTGACTCAGAGACCAGTTGAACGCAGTCATCAGTCACGCACCGGTGATGAAAAAAAAAACCGTGATGTAACGCTGAATGAAGCCTCATTTGGCCAAGTGGGCCGTTCCATTCGACCGAGACTTTTTTCCTTTGGTAAAATCTTTTTCGCCTTTTTTTTCGCTAAATGAAAATTAGCGCTGAAGCCAATCTCCCATGCAAGAATACCATGTACGTGCACATTCGGGTCATAATGACGTCACGGAGCAGACGGAGATCGGTGTCATCGATTAGCGTGTATAAATACCTGCGTCTCTCCGCTCCGTTGTACTTTTTTTCGCGAAATCGCGAAATCTATCGCGCCTGTTATGTAGGGCATTTTCGCGCTAATCCTTCGTATCGATGTTCAATATCCGAAACAAAAGTTCAAGACTTTCGAGACTTTCGCGCCGAGTAAGCGATTGAAAATTAATCGATCGTGTAATTAAGAGTATCGCTTACTTTTTTGCCCGCCGAGATAAAGCGAGAGAGATAGCACGCGCGTCCCGCGTTACAAATAAATCCGTTCGTCGAACCTGACCCAGTGCAGTTGACCTGAGTTATAATTAGCCAAGCGTCCGTAAATTCCGAACTCGCAGGGCACGTATGATATCGAGCGAGCTAAGGTCTACGGAATGGCTTCTCTCGAGCGAACGAGGTCGCTTCGATAAACGGAATTTATTGTGCGGAGCCGAACCTGCGAGTAACCAACCGATAATTTAGTTACCCGGCGCTGACCTTACCGAAACACGTTTCGGAACCGGGCAAATATACCCCGGCGATAAACGAGGGATAAAAGTTCCGGCGAAAGGTACGAAATTGTCACCTCGGCCACGCGATTCCAAAGAGTAGGGAGGGGCCGAAATTACGAATCGATGGACCGACCTCAAACTGCCGGTCACTCAAATTCCAAACTCCCGGACGTTACGCTCGAATTATCGAGACATTAAATTACGGCTCCGACGTAAGTTCGGAGTCTGAAATCTCCCATTGTTGCGATTCGAGATAAGCCAAATTGCCGGTCGCTTGAATTTCGGCCAGTTCGATATCGCGGCCATCGGAATTCGTGAAACGTCTCGTGGAGACCGACAAAACAAATATTGCATTTTCTCCGGACGACGGGGGACTTTTTTTTGCCGCTCGTTAAAGTGCAAAAAATTATTGTGAATAATATAAGATGTGCTTGGAGGAGGTTGGCAATCGAACGGAATAGCATTTGCGTGGTCTGGGTATTGAATGTTCAAGCATCAATTGACCTTTTCGAATATCCCGCAAAAACTACTGGATAATGTCACTGGCGCAATAGCCCAATTTGCCGATAACCGATCTATTTAAGGAGTTATTAGACGCGGTTTTCGAGGGAGTTCGCGGTATCGACTTTGGTCATCAACGATGTACGTTAATCGGGATGGGTTAGAATAGCGAATCCAATTATCGAGGTAATTAAGCAATTGTTTCTCCATCGATAGATATCTGGAAGAGAAAATTCACGACGTCACCAAGCAACGAATAAATAGATATTCGGAATATTTCATTACGGATTTATTGGGATTCGAATTTTTTGCGTATTTAAATAACTCGTCTACCGAAATTGGTTTCTATCAATATTTGATTCAAACTTGGATAGCACGTTAATTTTTACGAGCATTTATTCATTGCCGTAATTATTCGTTTCATTAAAACTATTATAAACTATCGTAATCCATTTCCCACGTTTATTTGCTTTCATGAAATCCAGATTAGATCACATATTATTTAAAATCGTAAATTCCTGAGGATTAAAAAATTTCGTGTTAACAACGTGATTATAATTAAATTAATAGCAATATTAATTCGATTAATGGAACATCGCATTATGTTCTGCATTCTTTGAAACGTATCAGTGAACGATCAATCCAGAATTACGGACTTTTTTGGTTTTCATTGCAGAAAAAGGGAGCAATAAAAAATTCAAAGCAATGCATAACGTAAACATTTTCGTGCAATTTCAGCCCCGCGGAACGAGTTAATTTCGAGAAGCGGAGGTGAAAAAGACGTCGAGTTTCTCGGCACAAAGGCATCAGGAAATAATAACAACAGCCCTTCGTAATTTCCTTAAGGAGCTTCGGAATAATCGGATTTCCGAATCCCAATAAAAAAAAGCGAGCTCTCATTCGCTTTCGCCTATTGCGTTCTTTCCTGGCGGTGCGCGAACGCCGCGAAACCGCGATAGCAGATGGGATTTATAAATGGAAATACCCTTCTTCCTCAGCCGCTTTCATTTCGTCCAAGACGATCATAAAAAGCCCGCGCTTAAATATAACACTTTTACATCCACGATAAAAATAAATTACAAAAAAGAAATTGCATCACACGCGACACGCTTGGAAATTAACATATCGTTGTTTTCGTTTCTTTCTTTCTTGTTTCTTTCTTTCTTACTCCCGAGATCTATCAGGCGAAAACGATATTCTCGTCATCCGAGGGTGACGCAACGAAAAACCGAAAAAAAGTCAGCCTCGAAAGCGCGACAATAAAAATTGCAAGAGGAGAAACCGTGAATGACGGATTGCAAAAGAAGTTTCGCGAAGAAGGATTTTTCTCGCGCGTATCGCGCGAGAAAGAGCGTGTCCCGAGGTGGATGTGGTATCGCGGCCGTAAATATTAATCCTATAATTGGCCGAGAGAAGTGATTTACGTGTCGCGTAAAAGTTGCTGGATTATTTATAAGGCCGCGCCGTAACGCGTTCTCGCATTACCAAAGTGGGACATTCTTATTGAATGACATATAGGCGACACAACTATGTTCTCGAAACTCGGACGAGGCCGGAAACGGGCTGTTTTAGCGAAGCTCCAGCCGCGCGACTCGAGTAACTTGATATTACAGGGAGCCAAGTTGCGGGCAAGAAATTACGATAATTACTGCACAGCATTACCATTGAATCTCTCGACTCCTCAAAAAAATATATATATACACGCCGCTTCAAATTGCAGAAACTTTATTCGGCAACAAAACCGATAACTATCGAGGTTTTGAAACTTTGCACGCGATTGGGACAGCGGTGGAAAGCGAGAACAGCCGGAAGCGGGAACGAAAAAACGTCGGGCGCCAACGCGGCCGCGTTCGTGACTAAAATTCCAGGAGCGACGTCGATGAAATCTCATGATTTACGTTCTTTCGGGGACGGCGATACAATGCGAGAATAACAAAGATGGGCCATCGTTTTTCGCAAAAATAGGCGAGAGCTCGAAAATTATGGCTTCGTACCGCTTTCAAAGGAGCACCTGTGGCAACGGAATGCAGTCTTCTTTCACGCTCCAAAGGCCCTGCAGACTCATTACGCTTTATCGTAACAAGACATGTCAATTTCCCGTGCGAAACATTCCACGACTGAATGTCGATTGATAAAATGTTTCCATTCCGAGGATGATGTTTCACAGAGGGTGGTAGGTATGAACGGACGTCGAGTGTTCGTAATAAAGAATGCTATATGATGAATGCGCAACATGTTGTATCGATCGCGCCGGGCGTCGGACGGCCAGGTGGGAGTCAAGATTTTCCATGCTTGTTTGGCGAAAAAAGAACCAAAAAAAAAGAATCGATGATTATCAGGGAATGCTTTTCACGTCCTGTATGAAAATTCGGCCTAATCAAGGCTTATTACTAATGCAGTTTCAGATGAGATGTAGTTCCGACCTAGATTAAACTTGATATTCCATTTTATAGTTGAATTTAGGATTTAACTTGGGTACTAACCCAAATCGGGTCCGAATTCCCCATTTTTTTGCATCACATGTAAGAAATCCAGATTAGGTCCAATTTGAACCCGATTAAAGGCAAAATGCAACCGTCAAATGAAAAATCAGGCCCAACGTAGATCAAAACGCGACTTAATATCGTTGGAAAAAGCGTCAGATTTGCGGTTTTGTAAAACCGCGTAATTTCGACGTCCATTGAAAGACCCTTTGACGAGGGAACCAAAGTTACCTCTTAAGAGCGTAACGGAAAGTTCCCCGTCGCGGTCGAAAGTTTATTTACGAGAGGGCGCCGCGACATGATAATAGCGTTACCGCTACAGCTACGAAATTGCCTGCAAAGTTGCGGACATCTCGCGCGTTCGTTCCTCCATTCCACTCCGAGGGAATTTTTGTAATTTATAACGCCAGCGCGATCGACATCAATCACCTCATCGGCGCTAAGTATTCATGCGCTTGGATGGACTCGCGATATCCCAAGGAACGCTATCCATCTTCCCCATAGAAATAGAGAGAGAGAGATAGAGAGAGATTGGAATGGACAAATGAATGGCTGGACGGCTCTAAGTCTCGTGGATTAATGCGCGGAAACTTATTCGACGTGTACAGATCGCGCTTCGTAATTTAAGCGTAAATGGTCATCGACCCAAGCGCTAAAAACGGCCTTGTCGACTTAATCGACGTGGACATCGTCGTACTTTAAAAGGATTTCCCAGAGAAGCAGATGGATGGCCTGGTACGATCGAATCTCCGCTGGAAATTTAAAATCCGAGAATCTTTGCCGATTGATCATTACGAGCGTACGTTACTTTTCCGAGCGTACGTTTTCGGCCCCCGTTGATGCGCCGGGGGCTGATCGCACTGTTGCCAGATTGATCGCTCCACTGGCGATATAAAGGCTGCGCCCAGAGCAAACTTGAAATACGGCTCGGAGTTTCCATGGAGACCATAAAGAGAGAGAGAGAGAGAAAGACCCTGAGAAATCGGCGAAGGAGGTGAACGAAGTAGCAGTAGCAGCAGGCGAGGTAGCGAAGTTGGCAGTCATATTTTCCGCGGAAGGAAATGGGACGCGAATTGGAATTTCGTGGGGCGCGTTAAATCACGTGGGAGCGTGATATTTTCGAAATGCGCGGGCCGCAGAATTCGCAAGCGAGGGAAAACAGAGAGAGAAGGGTTTACGCCGCGGCATGCACGCCGCACGTTTAACGACGGTGTTTACGAATAATTCGCGATAATTCCCAAATTATGCGGATTATTTATGAAAGGAATACACGCCTGGGGATTTCAGCTCTGGAATCCGGCTGATTACGTCTGCGATCTATTCCATCCCTTTGGTGCCCTGCGCGCGCGAATATTTGCCACGCGAAATGCGCGTTATTTAACTTTGCCAGTGGGAAAACGCGTGGAATGACTGACGTAGGAAAGATAGCGGGCATTTACCGCGGGGCTCGCATACGCGAGCGCATACTTGGACGATATCCGGAAGATGAAAGGACGCCGGGAGCCGTCTTTCCCCCCTCGAGAAGATGACTAGGTAATCGATCGGCGACACAATATTGTACCGCTTGCATCTCCGCTTCGACTGGATACACAATCGATGCACGGTAAATTGTTTCGGCAGCTATCGCCGGCGAGACCGTTCGTCTTCCCCCAGTGACAAATTCGCGGCCGCGCATCTCCTCGTTCGCATAAATCATCGGGCGAACAAGAATGCGCCAGGAATCGAAGGGGGAATCTTATTATTTCGTCTTGACCGCAACGAAGACGGATCGATGCTTCAATTATAAAACGATCTCAGCGAATCTTCGAACCCACGGAAACTCCGCTCAAACCAGTTCGCTTTTTCGACTTTTTCTCGTCTCCCAACGAAAACGGGAAAAAATCGAGCAAAGGGTGAGCGAACGCATTTACGGTCCATCCCTTCCGGCGTCGGATTTCGAGGTTAAAAGAGAGAGATTTGCGGATGAGAGAGAAGTGGAGAGAAGGAGAAAGATATCCCGTGTAGCGATCGTGGAAGGGATCTCGGGCAGTGAATGGATGGACTGCGGGAATATTTCCTAATGATCGTCGTTTGGCGGGAGTAGGAAGTCACGAGGCGGAGGAAGACCTCGGATGGTCGATACGCCAACGTGCCACTAATGACCCGTACAGAGTCGAGCCAGCAGACTGCTGGCTAGACGCGGTGGCACCTCGGCCGAAGGCTTTCCCTCAATTATACATTGAATTACGTCATTCAACGGCCTCCCAGACGTACGCACGACTCGTGAAATTGGACTAAAGACTGGCTCGACTTTCCGACCGTTTTCGAGGTCACGAGGGAGATTTTTTCGGGGGGAAGAGGGAGTAGGGCTGACGACGTTATTTCTCCTCCGCGTGAAATTGGACGGTCAAGGAAAATTGTTATTGTTTTCCCGTGCGACATTTCGAGGACCTATTTCCGAGGATGTCAGCGGGGAATTCAGCTCCACCGCGTCCCAATCACGCCAGGACGATAAAGTTTCTTTGTCGTATTATTTATCGACGTCGTAACCTTTTTGCATTAACCTTAGCGCCGCTTCGTACGTTAAGTAATGGTTCGGTTAATTCCGTTTCCCCCAAAGTAATTAGCCCCATTTGCCGTTGGACCGATGAGTCTTTCCTACGTTGTTCCCATTTGTTTTTCCGTTTTATTTCATTTCGCTCCGTTTTTTTTTGCGTCCTCGGATTGTCAACGTTTTCCGCGCGCAATGAAGTATTTAGAAGCAATTTACAGTTTTATTTACGAAACCGGGACAGGGATGTGTTGGCAATTAACAATGCTTCGGGAGCAGGCCGAAGGCGATGCTCGTTAAACATTTTAGTGCGTACTTATCGGACTGGCAGCGAGTAGGAGGCGGTTAATTTCCCGAGCTATTTGCTCGCCGCTGCACCCGTTAAGACGATTAGCCTCGAGTTGCGGGCCCCGCGCGAGAGGAAAAAAAGAAGGAGGAAGTTGCCAGAAAAAGATCGAGGCCGGGGAAGAGGAGGGAAAACGGTTACTGTTTGCGCGACGTGCTCGGCTATGTATTACATACGTTACATTATATACGTCCTGCCCGTGGACCCGCAAAGATTTATCGTCCAAAGAATCTTTCTTTATATAATGCTCGATTCGATTCCACAATGGCTATTGATAGAACTTGCATTATGTACTCTAACTTTGTTAATCCTGGAAAGGTCCTGGAAAAGTCCGATAGCACGTTAAATCGGCGCGTAGGAAAGACCCGCCGTTTGTTTTAACGTACAAGAAACACTGGAGAAAACGATTCCATAGGAGGGGACGAAGTTGCTGCGCTAGCAATGAAGAGGTATTATTATTTCGACGTCGAATAAGTGGACGCTTTAGGCTTCGCCTCGCGTTGCTGGACACGAAAACACTCGAATTTTGCGCATTCGACGGAACTGATTTACCCCCATTTTTACCTTTTTTTATAGAGCTATTATTTACGAAAGAAACTCGAGATTCTTCTCGTTAAGACATGGGTTTTCATCATTTTGTATCTTTTGTTTTGTTGGTGCCTTTATTACAAACTCGTCAACTTTTAATACGAAAAAATCTTTTTTTCGGACGCGATAGTTTTGCAAACATAAAGAACGAATTGTTCTGTGATCGGAAGCGCGCTTTTTAACACAAATGGACGCTTGAAAAAATTTAAAATGTTTCGAAATATGAATCATACAAAGGCCATGTTTAAAGGTGATGTAAATTTTCTGCGAACACCATTCGCGAAGAACCCCATCTCGGTAGTATAAAATATTAACGCAACTTCTATCCACCTACCAACCCAGCGACCCACAAGTTCCTTGCTTGCCTCTGCCCTCGGCTTCCGGATATGACGTCACGCTTTCCGTAACGTACCGTACCGTAAGCATTTCAAAGCACATGCGGTCCTTTTTACAGTCCCACGATCCATGCTTCGAGGCACACGCATGTCTTTCGCTTGAAAGACACTGCGTGCAACCTGTTGTAATGCTTCTGGCTTGTATTTACATATAAATAGAAGCTACTTTCTTGCCCTATTCTTTCTTCTTACGGGTTTTGTTGAGCCAGCGAGACTTTTTACGAAATAATGAGACAACGGATTTCCTCGAATCTCAACGTCGTCGAAAATTTTCAACATCGCGCACGGCGAAACGGCAAAAAATATGGTGGGATTTCAAGGAAAAGAACATTCCATTTAATTATTATCATAGTTTATCCAATTTTTCGTCTGTTTTTTATCATTTCGTTTGTCCATTACGTGTAGAAAAAAATATTAAGCTCTGTGCGAATCTTTCATAAAAAGAACGGAGTATTCGGTTAATGTTTAAGCTGCGCAGGTGACGATAATTCGGGCATGGAAAAAACCACGCAGACTTTTGAAATAGCCCGGCGCTATCAAAGTGACGCATCGGACTCGTCAGGCTTCGCCGCCACAATTTTCAACGTGTCAGGTGTTCCAGCGATAAAAAAACGTCGCCGGAATCAAGATATCGTCGGAAAATTTACATCCTGTGCAAAGACAACTCGCATTTGACTTAACGAACTCAACAAACGGAGATGGAAAGAAAAGTTTCAGCGTTGGAAAACTATACCCTGGATTTCTCTGGAAATCCGACCTTATCGAGATAATCTGCCGGAAATAGTGACACCACGACGAGGCGCAATTAGTCTAATGAACCGGCCGACCGCAATTAGTCGAACAAATCGATTCAGACGCGCGTTCGTCTTAATTTTGATCGCAGTAGATCAAGCCCGCATTTTCGCTGAATTAAATATCAAGAATTCGGGAAAAATTATTTAGATCCGGAATAAATTTCGTACTATTTGATCATTCTATATCTAATTAATCTCTAATTGTTGCATTAATTCATGGTAAATTAAAGAGATAAGTATGAGAAGTGGAATTTCGACCAAATCAGGCCTGATAAATCTTTTCCTAGGAATGCAAAACTAAATAAACCTCCTCATATTCATAAAAATCAAATTCAAAGTGGCATCGCACAAAACCTGCTTGTCGAAAAAATTCGCGCGTCTGGAGTCAAACGTGCGTGTACGAGAGCGAATCAGGACGCGTTTGGGCGAAAACGAAAGCACATCCCGCGCCGAAAGCCCTTCTCACCGAGAATATAATTGAATGTGGCAAGGGACCCGAGCTAAATCGGCGACATCTGCGCGGAGTCTCAGGAAATTTCGAGTTGCGTGTTCAAAAGCAAACGTCACGCTTGAAACAGCGGCATCTGTTTCGTCGCTTGAATTTCCTTGAATAACGCGGGCGTCATTTTTTTGGATGGTAAGAAGGAGGAGAGCCCGAGCTCTCCTGAAAAGCGGGCCGCGCGATATGAAAACTTTTTCGAACAAGTTCGTAAATCGATTTCGCAAAGCAATCAATTCCAGCGCGCTCAAAAGTGTTTCGCAAGATTTACGCGACGGGGCGTTTTAGCTCGGCAAACCTTAACTTGGCAACTTTCACGACCGGGAATAAAGCACGCGATCGTTCGTTAACCTCGGGCGAGATTTACGAAGGGTGGATTCCTCTACCTGGGCTGCTGCGTTGGAAAAGGGACCGCGGAACGCCGGAACAGGACCGATAGCGCGGGATCGTTAAGTCGCTTAATCGCTCGAGGTTGCGCGGAAGCCTCAAAAAAAGGGTTGACCAGAGCCGCCTTCATTATTGCTTTTCAACCCTTCACAATTTTTCTCCAATGACACACCTTCGCTCATAAAACAAAAGACGAGAAGAGAAAAAATGGATTAGAGCGCGTCCGGCAAAAAATCGTAAAAACTCCACTCTCGCACTTTATCGTCGCGACGCGAATTGTTTTTCCAATTAATCAAATCTTTTTTTACCGACGCTTTCGTGGGATCAACATAAATTTCGTTGACGTAACGAAATTTCGAATTCCACTTATGCCATTCACAAAATACGATCTTGAGTTTCAAAACATGCCTAAAAAAACATTCGTCACTGCGCGAAATAGAAAAAGAACAAATGATTTCACGATAAATTTCACGTCGCTGCATAAACTGACTTGACTCGTTCGTTGAAATTGAACGAAGCGTTGGTTTGTCCGTTAATTTCGATGAAACATTGCGGTACAATGACCAAAATAGTGCGTAACGTTTAATTTGCGTGATTTACAATCATTTTAAGTGGCGCTATTGAATATTAAAGCAGGACATCTCGAAACGAACGTCAATGCCGGCGTTTTAAATATACGCGCGCGCCGCAAATGCGCTTCCGGGTATTATTTATCCGAATGAGTATAAAACACGAGACATAATTAATTAGCTGTTTAAGTGCAGCGCTTCGCCGGATGAGTTAAGCATAGCAATTGTGCGGGACAGACATTTTTTATTCCTCAATAGCCATTGATTACGGCGTGGGAAAAGACTTGAAATGATCAAAGCTTCCTTTTCCTTGGCAGCCGCAAAAGCAAATTTATTCGTTCCGCATTAATGTGATCATCCATTATCCATTATAAATTCAAGTTGATCTTAACAAAGCCATTGATGATTTTCAATAAAGTGATTAATCTGCATTGAACAAATAATGCTCCGCGCAGAACAAATTGCTTACTGCGTTATTCAATTTCGCTGCTAATTAACATTCATTAACCCGCTTCGGCGCGATTATTTATTCTTTGGCAAATAATTGTTTGGCAAAATTTCAGAGTAGATCAAATGACGCCGGGGATATGAAATTGAATCCTGGAAGCTCATTCAGAAAGCTTATCGCAGTGATAAAACGATGTCCGCTTAAAACTAATGGTCTTATCACTTTATCACCACGATAAGCTTCCTGAATGAATACGTCGACCGATGGACGTTGCATTTTTTTCCCTAGAACTTCGTTTCGAACACAGAAAGCTTTCAACTTGAAGCTCGGAAAAATCAACTGCAAGAAATTCAATGCACTTTTTACGCTGTTTTTCCCTGTGAAAGTTAAATTCGTAATTACAACGCGGGAAAAACTTTTTTCAAACGTTGCAAAGTTGGTGTTTACGAAGTGACCGATTTCATGGTAAAAAGTTGGAGTACTCGCGCTAAACTACAGCGTAACGTAATGTAATATCGATTGGACTTGCGTTGTATGACGTGCCGGTATAAACGACAAATCACGAAGGTCCCGTTGCGTAAATCGAGCGATGATTCCACTTAGCGATAATGCCGGCCTCGAGTGTTCGAGTGACTAAGAAAACAAAACAAAAATGCAATTCGCGAGAACTTCGATCGAGACTTGCAGAAGAAAATCAATCCGCTTTTGCCCCCGGTACACATTTCCAGCGGAAACGTCGTCTTTTCTACCGATAACTTGGCCAACTGTACTTTCAAGATTATCAGAGACCGAGACGCGGTTAGCCCGGGCGAAGGAGCCGGGATTAGCTGGAGATAAAGAGGTCTTCGAACGTCAAGAAACACGCGAGAACGGGCTCTGGTTGCACGCCGTTCTCTTGTTCGTGGCGAGGTTCTTATTTCAAGGATTCCAAGGGCTGAGTATGTTACTTACTATTTAACATCCGTGCTTTATCCGCGACTTATCCAGATCGGTAATCGTGATAAAATACTTTGCAGAGCATTTCTTGTGCGCTTACCTGAAACAGGAAACGAAAAACTTGTTACTCGAAAGCGTTTCTTGATTTACAATTTAGTGAAAACGCACAATTCTTATTGTAAATAATGAACAGTGAACTAATTGCACGTGACAACGAATACCCAGAAACTTTGAGTTTTTTCTTTTACTAATTTCGTAATTATGACTACGATTGTAAGGTAATGCATATTTCTAAACGTTCTCACGCTTCAAGACGATTTGTTATTCAAAAAAACTTGTTAATTTACATTATGGAAATCATTGAATGCATAATTGCCATTGATAACAATCGATAGTCAATTATTTGAAAATAGAAGAAATAGAGAATTTGAGCCGGATCGAGCCAGAAATGTTACCATTTTCCATGGTGGTTATAACTCGTATTCGCGTATTTTCCGAACTTTTTGAAACCCTTGTAAACCTAGTTGATTGAAAATGAAACTATAGACAGATTCGTCATTAAAAGCATGTTTCCCGGGTTCTGCAATTGATGTGCGTTTGGATGCTGAATTAATGAAAGCGCGTAGCACTTAAAAAAATAGCGTCTCCTTTGTTCGCTGATCAATTTATCATAAGCTCGCATTCGCCCGCTTGCAATATCGAATTCCATTAATCTTGCGCGAATCGAAACTTCCCTGTATCGAAAAAGCAGTGATAAGGTCAGGGAAGAGTTCGCATTCCGCGCCCGGATCATCAAGCGCTTCTCGTGACAAGCGAATTCCTAACTCCGGTCAGGTACCGTCGATTTCCTCGAAAATTTCTCCCAAATGGGATCGGACGTAAATTGACAAGCAAATAAAGCAGACAAATGAAAGTAACAGTCCTCTCGGAGAAACGCGGCACGTAATCTTATCGACGCGTCATGACTCACGCTCGCCAATAAAAAGTTTCGCAATATCAACGCGAGATGATCTCACATCCCACCCCCTCCGATTCTCAAAATGGAAACGATCTCGAGATACTTTCTTCCTCGCATCATGTATTCCCTTAAAAAAAAGGAACAGCAATTTGCCGCGCTCTCTCGTAGCTTGTTATTGCAGAAAGAATAATTAAGGAGAGCGCTAAGTGTTTCAACGCGAAGCGAAATATGAAATATCGCGCCGGGCTGAAAAGTACGCAGCTACTTGGTCGCTCAGCACGCGTCCAGGGTCTGGGGGAGGCTGAAAAACGAGGGAACTCGGCGAGTGAGACGGATCGCAGACAGAAGAAGATGCCTCTCTCGCTTTTCATTTCCGGCCGTTGATCGCGCGTTTACGTATAGAGGTCACTGATCACCGGCATTGTTTCGCCATTCTCATTTCCCTCTCTCGGCAAATTGATTATTTCTTTCCCGCGTTGAAAAAGATCCCGAGGAAACTGATCAATTCCCATCGACGGACACGATCCATCATTGTCAAGGCTTTTCTTCGTTTTTAATTAGAGCGGGAGACGCCGATGGAAGAAAAAGAAAAGCCACCGTGAAAAACCTGCGGAAAATCGTTAATCCTCGATTGGCGTAAAAGATATTTCCCGGAATTTTTGGAAGTGCTCGAATTCCAGCTGACCGCGATCGGAAAGTATCGAGCGAAGAAAAGCTCGGGGTCTCGTGTAGGTTTGGCCGACTGGTCCCTGCGAGAATAGAGTTAACGGGAATGCGGTTGGCACCCCTGCCACACGGGGCCAGCGGTAGTCGGCAGCGAGAGCAACGAGCCGAGTCGGCCGATCAATAACACGTGTGTACGCAAGGACTCACATACGCTCTCGCGAGCGACGCGTGTAAGAGCCCTCTCTCTTCCCACCCACGCACACTCTACTACGCACTTTTACTACGCGACAACGCCATCCCCTCGTTCTCCCTTTCATCCCCTAGCCCGTAAGCCACGAAATCTCCGGGGTACGAAAGAGAGAGCAGCCTCTTTTGAAAAACACCTGACAAAAACGTTAGCTCGCGTTGAAAAAGCGAGGAACAGTGGAAGTCTTTAATAATTACCGGATCGATTGTTCGATTTTCCTCAACCCGGGATCAAAGCAATAATTTTTCCAGTGAAACAAGATTTACGCGGGGATTCCCGGTGGATTCGAGGACAAAACGAAATCGATGAATTTCATCAAGTAAATATCGGCCGATTGACAAAAGTTTCGGTTCGGGTATTAATGATTCATGAGTTTGTTGCGGGGAAATTTCGTTATTACACGTGCGCGCGCGCGCACGCAGCCCCCAATGTACACAATTATGCACGCGTAGCAGCGCGCACGAAGTGTATGAATGTGGACTGCAGGCAGGACCGCTGGGAACGGGAAAACGCGTAATCGTGTAAACGGTACAATGGCCGACGACGAAGTCTCGTTAGAGCCCTGGGAGGGTAGCGGCGGGAGGGATGGAGATAAAAGGGCAGAGGAGAGCAGCGAGAAAACAAGATTCGGTTAAACGCCTGAATTTTAACGTCACGGAAATCCTTCCGAAATTCGCCGCAGCACTCGTCGCATATTAAGTCCAAGGCACGCAATTTCGTAATTGCGGCGGGGTCGGGACTTTCTAACAATTAATGGACGCGCTTCATGAAGGGAGTAATGACGATAATATTATAATGCCTCGGACCCGGGCGAGCGAATGAAATTAGAGGGACATTATTTTCATCACCGCGGCCCACGTAATTGCGCGTCTGACAATGCACCGCAAGCGTTTCCGTTTTTCCATTTCGATATTGAAATTCGAGTCAAGAGCATTTTGATAAATGGAGATGGAAGCACTCGTCATCGCGACGCTCTCTAACTGATCCTCGACGGGGCTACGAAAATTTCGTGCGCTTTTACGGTTACTGCCGATGGTTACTGTTACGAGTTTCGGGCGCCATTTTTGCTTCCATCCCGTTGCGAAATACAAGAAACGCGCGTTGATTGGAAAGTATCGTTCCACGGTGTCGGGAAATGCACTTTTCCGAACGTTTTACGCGATGCCGCGGCTTAGCCCGCGAACTTTGCGTCCAAAATTACCATACTTTATGTCCAAAGTTACCGCGATTCTCGGGAGGTACGGTAATTTCCGCGACGCGTTTTTCTTCGGCTATTACAACCGGAAAAATTGGCGCAATCTCTTTTTTATTTTTTATACCTCTCTAAATGCGGGGCTCGTTTTTTTTTTTATAGCCTAAACTCGTTAGCGTTTGAACAGAGCCAGGTCTATTCCAAGAGCTGTATAACAGACAATTTCCTGTGCGTTGCTCTAACATAACATAATTCCATATTTCTCAAGCGGTAGCAGACCGTGTACCGTCTAATGACCCTCGGAGCGCGTTTACAGGTCGAATCAACTGGCACGGGTTGATGGTTGCGCTATCAGTTTACATCGTGATTACCTATCCGCAAAGTAATAGAGTGCAGTGTCCTGATGCGCGCGTAAGACGCGACGTGCAACGGAAAAGCACGAGAACGGAGCGCGGAATGAGAAAAGAGAAAGAGCGCAGGAGAAAATGAAGACAAAAACAAACGGATCGATCGGGTACTGGCGGAATTACGTACTTGCCGAACCGGTTCGCCATAAGTGGAACAGCGATACATCTACGCTGTTTCTGGAAGCGCGAGACGCGCCGAAAGATCCCTGGCCCCTACCGGTGTGACGCAAGAAAAGAAAGGCGCTCGCCGTACAAGGAGCGACGTTCTTTTTTTTCTTTTCGAAAATTTGAGAAGGGCGAGAGATTTATCGGCCCAGTTTTAACGCGGGCGAAAGTGAGCGCGCGAAAGCGACGACGCCATCGATTCGGCGTCGAAAGCTCGAGTTTTTTTCCGATATCGTTGGCTTTTCCGGGACGAAAAAGAGCGAATAGGGAAGGATTTTATCGTCGAATGAGAACCGCTGGCGTGCGTGAGCAAAGTTTTACGAGGAAGCGAATCTTGGGCCGATTCGAAAAGGGATGGAGGAAAAGCGCGAGGGTATCCAAGGAAACAACGCGCCCTTTTTGATAGAAAACATGTAGGAACTGGAAATTTTGGTGTACGGAAAAACAACGCTTCCCTCATTGCATCTATATTCATTAGGGTGATGAATTATCGTTGAAAATCAAGATCAATGTGGATGAAAAATCTCCATTTGAACTATGGATACATCATCTCAATCGTAATCAATGAAATTACACGAAAAAAAAGTAAATACATTTAATAATTAACAAACAAATAAATCAATGATTAGGAAGCCAATTAAAATCGATTCGTTCACGATGCGGTTGAAAAATAATTAAAATTTGTATAAAATTGTAACAAAGTTCGGGACGATTTCAATTTTAATCCTGCCACGTAAAAATTTGATACCGGGTAGTCCCAATTAAAATTGGGCCCAAAATATCTGACCAAATATAATGATTCGGACCCGAATTAGGCCTGCTCATATTCCTCAAGCTCTTCCGGATAAAGCAGCCATAATCCGTCATATCCAACCATAATTACGGATATTCCCTCGAAACTTTTTTTCAGTGTAAACGCCGGAGTTCCGATTCCGTCGATCAATATTTTTTCTCGAGCTGGAAAAAAGTTTCCCGGCGCAGTTATCCTCGTTGATGAAATGAGCAAAGCCTTTAATAAAGACGCAGTGAGTTCCTGTTATGCATACACCAGGATAATACTAATTAAATACGAGTCGCACTGACACCAGCCACGGCGGCGCGTTCGCCTAACGAGGCTGGTAATTACGCCGACGGCTTCATCTTCTCGAAACTCGGCAAAAACCGCTGGTTGTACCGGCGCGGCCCATTACTCATGGGCCATATAACCAGTGCCGAGCCAGTCCATCTTGATGAAATTTTAGAGAAGCCCCGGAATCCCGAGCCATTTTTTTCAACTCGGATTCCCGAGATTCAATGCCCAACGGAAGGACTCGCGCGCGCGCGCGCGCGCGGAGCTTGAATTTCCTCTTGAATTTATAATTTGTCAAGCAGCGAAGTTCGTTAATCGTACCTCGGCCTGTTAATCACGCGCGGTGTAAATGACAAAATGCGTCGACGAAAGAGGAACGAAATAGCGTCTCGCGGGGTTTCCACGGTATTTCCGGAGAGAATAGAGCGACGTTTCGAGTGCGAACCGCGGAAAAATTTGTTATCGTGACGAAACTAGGCAACGGGGAGCTGGCAACTTTTCTGAATGAAAGAAGCGTTAACGAATGCTTTGTTTTTCGATGCACGCGTCCTGGGGTCGGATCGTAATTCCATTTTTAATCTCGATTACACGTTCGCTCATTCGCGAACGACGCCGAGATAAAGCGAGGGGAAACGCAAGGGTTGAACGACTCGTCGCGGGAGAAATGAAAATAAATGACAGCGGCGGGTGTAATTAATTCGAGCCGCGGGAAACGGACGGACTCGATTCTCCCTTGCCCTAGACACGGAGCGGTTATTCACGATTCGTCCACGTGCATTTTTCCCTCGTTTCCCTCGAATTAATTGCACTCAATTGAACCGAAATCGCTTTCCAAATTTCCAAGATCCCCAAAATTTCATAAACGACACTTTTCTCAGAGGAAAGACCCTGTTCCCAAGTCAAACTTCGATTTTTCAATTAAATTTCATGACAATCAAAAATCCATGGATAATTCCTTTAAAATAAAAGCTCGCCTAGAGATTTTTCCGCGTCCAATCGTCGCCTCCAAAGATTCGCAATCGAACCGAAAAGAGAGTCAGTAGGCAACTCGGAAAATTTCTCCCCGTGAAAGATGAACGTTCAAAAATGTTGAAATCGATGGACGCAGTTTGAGAAAGCGACGGGGAACATTTATCGAGGCATGTTTTTCCAGCGCGATAAGCAAAGACACGACTTGGCAGAGCGCGAACGCAAACAGGCCTTCAATTAGCGTGTCGTATATAACTCGAATACGTTGCGGAGCCGTTACGTCGCATTAGCGATGGGCGCTACAAAGTCTGCTCAACAGGTGTTCGACAAACGTGTCTTAAGCCCGGCACCGTGTCGGCGTGACATAATAAAAATAAGCAATCGACCCGAGGCTCGTTATCACGAGCAAGAATTCAAAGCCGCTCATCCGCACGAGCCAAATCGCCTTGGCGCTATACGTCCGTTACGAGGCAACTTCCCGGGGATATTTTTTCCATCGATTCTTCCCGAGGCGCCTTGAAAATTGTCCGAAACAAGTTTGCATTCGCGGGAGGTGAACTTCCGAAGGAAAACAATGCTTTTGCGAAGGAAGGAATCTTTCAAAAGCGAATATAGTTGCCCGGTAACACCGAATGCACTCGGATCGCGCACTTACTTGGGCACTACGTGGGCCGCGGTGCACTTTATCGGCAAGGACGATATTGAACCTTTGAAATGGCAGCAGCCATGTTTCCCGGGTGAACGAGTCCAGAGGTTCTCATCGGGAAAGGATCGTGTGCATTAGCGCCGCTTGGAAACATTAAATGTTTCCTATCAAAGTCGAGCGTTTAAAAGTAATTACAGGGACGAGGAGAGGTCAAGTTCCTGGGCTGCGAGCGACGTAATCCAACGGGACGTGACCGCGTTCGAAGCATTGGCTCCCGACGTCTTTTGACAGATAAGCAGAGGCAGACGGACGCGAAGAAAAAGGGAAAAGTACAAATAGAAACGCCGGTCAATGCTTTTTTATCCCTCGCATCCGAGTCGATATTGTAGCGACTTCGGAGAGGCAGAAATCGAAGCCGATAAGATGACATAACCTCGTATGTCACAAGGAGTAGTAAAGAATGTCTCGAGTAGTAGTAAAAGTTGTAGATATTATTATATATTTATGTTAAAATTATCTTCGCAACAATAATACTTTGAATTTATTGGTCCATCTTCTCGACGCGCGAGTTTCTACCATTCATTACGATTTTTTTTCGTCTTTTGGCATAAGAATAACAACTTTTTCTGGCGAATTCTTTTCTGCATTTGTACACATCGGCATAAAACACCAACGTTTAAACGTTGGCTTCTCCATTTCGCTTACAAATCTTGATAATTTCAATAACTTATTATTGCTTCAATACTACGATACTTGGGCGAATCATGACGTCACGTTTCCGTCATTCTGAAAAATATCCATTTTTAAGTATACCTAAATTATTAAATGATGCTATACTTAAAAATAGTGGTGAAACATAATTGTTTGTTTTATCTAAATTAACATAGATAAGGCAATTCATAAGGTTATTCATATGATTCATCAAAAATTATGAATATTCCAGACAAACAAATTTTTCAGCAGCATCTAGAACCAAAGACACGAAAACCTCATGCGGAATAACGCGTAGAAGTGGATTTACAGAGAGAAACGCCATTTTACGAGCCCGCGAGCACGCTGAAATTAATTTCGTGGGCCGCGGGAACAGCAATAATCGCCGACTATGAAGGATAGGGCCGTATTAGTTTTCTACTCGGCTAATCGCGAGTAACAACGAGGGATTACAAACGAGCCACTCTCGAGCACGCCGCGGATCCTTGGTCAACTCAATAATAAAAGAAGAAACGGGGAAGGGTGAATTCATAAAATTAACATCCGATGGCTTTGCGAAGGAATGCAACAATCGTCGTAATCGACGGGCAAACAAAGCAGCATCCCCGCGCGTTCGGAGCCAACAAATCTGCTTTATGAGCTTATCCGTCCATGCAGACGCCATATTGATTTTTCGCTCGCTCGTGGGTAAACAGTTGTAACAATATTTGGACTGGGATTTTCAGGACATAACCATCGGCTCTGTCGATTTCGCAATTCGCAACATTTAATTGTTGCGCGAGTTGATCAAAAGGTTTTTATAATTGCACTTACGAACGAGCGGCGCGGTCTATTTCGTACATTATTAATCGAATAAAGTTGCTCGTCTATCGATTTAACAAACCGGCTACACGAATGAGATTCCACTCGACGTTAATTTGTCACGTGCGCGTACCGTGTAACGCGTATACGCTCATACAAATGGTTTAATTGAATCGGAGCACGGCCCGACGCCGCTGTAATAAAACTTTATTAATATCTGTAAAATTCGGGATTGTTGCGCGCGCTATTTCATCATTGTTAGCGAAAATTCCTTATTGATCGTCCCCGACGAGTTTTCCAATCATCGAGGAAGGCTCTCGTGCATGCGAAAACAAGCTCCTTTTTTCCTACCCCGGAAATCATCGATCCCTGTAACATTAATTATGTCCCGCGTCGACGTAATTAACCGTAAACCACGCGAACGAGGTAATTTTGATCGTAAGAAATTTCACGCACGCATATACGGGCCAATTAACAATGGAAGTATGAATGGAGGTATCGTTTTACACGCGCGTCGGCCCTCCCCCTCCCAAAGAGTTGCACCAGGTGCAAAACGTAACTTCGATATTTGTATATCTGTAAACACGGCGCCTTGGGCAAATACGGCGGAGCCAAAGCTGCTATTGCCCCGCGTAATTGAACTTGTGGAGTTCGGTGTAATAGATTTGCCACAATGCCCGTGGTGCCCGTTTCACGACGTGCGAAACTAATGAAATCTCGAGGTTCCACGAAGCACCGGTGACGCCGATGAATCGCGTTTCGTTAACGCTCGTGTTCTCGGCGTGCGCGCCCCAAAACGAGAAATTAATATTTCAAAATGTTCCCGCAACGATCGCGGCAATGTGAAAAAGTAATTGAAGGCGAAGGCAAGATCGTGGAAAGCGGAACGCCGGCAAAGACCGGTTCGCGGTGGATGGAGGAGTAATTGAAAGCCATGCCCGATAAGAACCCGGGAGACACGAAAGGACGGAATCGCCCGGACGAGGGAATTCTGTTGCTCTTGGTTTAGCCGTTTGATGCGCTTACCACCGCGACCCCGTCACGCACGATTCGTAACAACGTCGGCCTTTGCGAAATAACATTACTCGTGTTTCCAATGATGGCGCTCCTAGCTCGGATCAAGTTTCCGTAATGACGCTTTCCGTCAAATTAGCGAAAAGTGAAATTCCGTTACGCTGATGAAAGACCATCTTGAATCGGGATCTTGCACTTGCTTCATTTTTACGAAAGCGATGGCAAAAACTTGGAGAAATCTCATTGTCGGTTCAACTTTCCATCGTTGTTCGATTTTCCGTCAAAGGTCGCGGGAGTCGACAATAGAGGGGAACAAGGAGGGATCGATTGATTTTCCGTTTCCGTTATTCCCGCGACGGGTCGAAACCCTCAGACGCGACGAGGGTTAAAGAACCGCTGGAATATGAGGGTTACGAGCGCGAGCATTACGCATTCATAAGTCAGTATTTAAAGTTGGTACGCACACGCCTCCACGGCGCATTAATATCCATTTTAAGCAGAGCTCGGGATACGCTTCCGCGTGGGATTTCTGCGAGTCTCTTTACAGGGCACTTCCGCCGTGTCTAGGAATACGAGACTGCATCGGGGTAAGCTGGAAAAATTACGCGGGTCGAAAAAACGAGAAGATAAAAAAACGCCGGTCGTTACTCGGCGCGATATTCCGGCTCCTCGCTGAAATGTGTCTCGAAATTTGTCGAAGAGTCCGTTACTTTGGTTGAGATCGATGCGCATTTCACCCGGGCATGAATAATCCGACAAAAGGATTTCGATTGTTCGCCGCATCCAATGCTACGCGCGTTCTTCGCCGTTTTAAATCCGGCTGCTTTGCCAAATGGGTAATAAGTTAAGTAGATGGCTCGTTCCTTTTGAAAAGTCAAGGATTTGCGCATATACCCTTGCGTGCATTTGCGAGAGTCGACGACTTTTGCCCTGGTTACGCTTTTAAAGGAGGGCGAAACGAGCCAGGGAAAGAAGAGGGAAGGAAAATGCCCGGCGCCCGGAAAAAAGATGCCGAGAGCGACGAGGAGGTTGGACGAAACCGCGCAACAAGACCCAAAGCGCAAGAACGGAACCACGCTGCGGCGGTCAGCCGAATAGAAGGCAAAACAAAACCGGCGAGCTTTATCGTCCGGAACCGATGAAATACGAATACACTGCAGCCAACCTATCGACCCGAAACTCGAACTCGAGCGCACGCGGTGCGCCAGATCGAGCAGCCGCCGAATTAATACGATTGGTATGAAAGAATAAACAGCCTCTGCCAGCGTTCGTTTCGGATGCGATAATTGAACTTGAGAAAGACGCGCTGAAAGTTCGATTTTTCAACTTCGGCCGATGCGGTTGAAAGGGAAGGGTTCCCATGTGAAATAAAATTAGAGACGAAGCATACTTGATTAGAACCGTATCAATTTAGGTCGAAACTAGACGCAATCTGGCTCTCAATTAGAACTAGTTCAGACCTAACTTCAGGTCTACGTCATGAATTAAAAACTTTCCCGTAAACTTGACAAAGCTGGAGAAGCGTGTTTTATTAAAACGTGAAAAAGCAGTGACCAAGGCGGCGAAGCGATGGCGAAGACAAAGTGGGAGCCGGAGATAAATGATGTTTCAATTCGTGCGTCGCGCGAGGAACTCGGCGCAACTGCTTGTCGAGATATCAACGATCCTCGGGGACGTTGAGAAAAAAGCGAAAGAGCTTAAAAGGAGGCTCTCCAGCGACGGGTAAAAATATGACACGTAATATATGAAGCTCGCGTGTACCCGAATGAAAAAAGAAATACGTCGCCCGATGATATGATCAATGGATCCCGGAGAGTTCGATCATCGATTTCGCGAAACTCGACCTTTGCCCCCGTCGCCTCGGATTATAAATCATCGCTCCAAAACTCGCTCCCGTTTCATTTTCGTAAACAAATTTCAAGGCTCCTCCGAGTGCCCGGGCTAAGTAAGATCCCTCCCTCTTTCTCTCTTTCGGAGAGTGTTATTTTCGTTGCGGCCTTTTTCACGGACTCGGGCGCTCTTTTTCTGTCTCCGGTATTTTTACGAGGAAAGTGCCGCTCTCTCGACATTTTTCTTCCCTTGCACACTCGTTCGCACGCACGCACGCACTCGGCGAAACACGCGTGTCTACGGGGGTTCTTTCTGAATAATGGCACGTTCCCGGGCGTGTACGTGTGCGCAAAATGGCAGGACGAAAGTGGCTGTTCCTCCATTACCGGCATTACTTGAAACGCCACGACTCGCAACGTCGCTCGCCGCCGGCGACGTTTCGCGAAGAATTTAAAGCCGACGTTAAAGAATACATTATACCGCTACTTTTCTCTCGCGAAAGGACTCTCGGACCGCCTCGGTCTGCGGAATTGACTTCTTTATTCCTTCCCAAGAAAACGAAGAGTAACGTGGTCAACCCGAAGCTCCCAATCGGTCGTGACGGCTTGTTTGTCTAAATCGTGAATCCCTCGTAGACGTATCGATACATTATCGTCGTTGGAATGCTTATTTGTCGCGCGAAAGCGATTAGATTACCCGGCGTACAATTCGCGCTCCGCAGGAAGAGCGAGCTCGATTGTTCGCACTTTTGATATCTGGTATTATACTTTATCGGGATAAACAAAGGAGTTGATTATCAGCTCTCGTTGTTCGCTTCAAAAATGTCCCTCCCTCTTCCTCCTTGACGGAAAAAAAAATTCCGCGTTGGACTTTCGATTCCGCGACCTTAAAACGACCATCATTCGTAAATCTTTCTGTGATATTTCCCGAGACGTAGACGGTATTTGCGCAACGATCTACCGGGCTTTGATCTCGGAGAAACTCGGCGACTCGGGCATTTACTCACGCACGCACGTGCGTGAAAACGGCCTACGTAAATAACGTTTCACGTAATTTTGCCGTCTGCTTAATAGGCAAACTTCCACCGCGGAGTGCGCCGGTAGTTAAATAGTCGTCTGCCGCGATTTCTCTTTCGCGAGACCCGAGAAACGCGCAAGATACGGGCTTCTCCAGAATTTTCGCGCCTGGATCGCGCTCGAAAAAGTCGAAAGATTCGCGCGGGAAACCGGGGACGCGATTTTATTTACGATGCTGTAAATATCGAAGGGTTTTGATTGCGTGGAGCTTTGACGTCGAATGTTTATTCGTGATAAGAGATAGGTCGATGCTCGTGAAGGTGATCCACCCAGCGTGCCTAATACTTTTCCGATACCTGCAGGCGCGAACGCTCACGGGGCATTTATTTATTTACTTTTTTTTACCAACCGTCGACGCAGCGCCGAGCGAGCTTCCGTGATTCTAATGCCGTTTCGAGAATACGTGCATCGCACCCAATAACACCGATCACCCATAAACTGCGCTGCATTTTTTAAACATTTTCAAGACATATCCAATGGAATTGATTTTAAGAACAAAAATTATATTCTCGTAACAAATACTCAAACGGAATGTACTAAAAACCACGATAGTTGAATGGATTCATATAAAAAACGATTATTGCCATCAAGAAATCAAATCCAACTCGAATCAAATTTCGATCAGAATATAATTTCGCGATAATAATCTAAATGAACACTGATAACACGAGGAAACTGTAAAAAATTGCACAGCGCGATTCATCCATTTTTATTCACTTCTGTAACAAGTACAAAAAACAAGTACGAGAGGTAAAAACTCGATTTATTTATAACAAAAGCGTCGCCGCGATCGCAAAAAGTATCTTCATAGGCAATAATTTCCCGAGTGACGATCGGGGCATAAAAATGCAAGGGACCAATAAGCTCAATGTTTGATGTGCTTGTAAAATGCAAGAAACAGAGAGCGTCGTTTCGCGGACGGGAAAGTGTGTTTTATTGATGCGCGTCAACGTCGGAAAGTGTGATTCATTCTATCGATTCCGGGTCGTAAGAAACGGGGACTAAGGGAGCGTTTAACACCTGGACAAATCTATTATTTATGCAAATGTCGTTAGCGTCTGGTGCCTAAGGCGTCGAATGTTAATTCCGGCGTAATTCGCATCGCTGGCGCCATTGAGATGAAAAGAAAGCTTATGTAAATGGAATTGTCGCGAATCGCGAAGGGACGCTCGTATCGCGGCCTCGTTTCAGCGTCGTAGGATCGCCGGAAAATGTTGTGTAAAGAGGGCCGAGGTAAGAGGTAAAGGGGGAAGAAAAAGGCGCATAAAAAAGTGGAGGAAAAGCAGCGCGGAATTGCTTTTTCACCTTGAAACGAGTATTATTTTTTCTTTGTCTCTTGTTTACCCGCTCCTACTTTCTATTTTTCCAACCGCGAACCTAAAGTAGCCGCGTAAAAAAAGCCTCGTTTATTCCCGGGTCGAGTGTTTCGATATAATTACGTGTATCTTTGTCAAACATCAATCTTGTTTTCCGGGGCGAATTAGGCTTCGCAATAACTGAGCGATTTCCCCGAAAACGCCAACGTTACAGAATAATTCGAGAAACACGTAGACGTGTAAATGAAATTTTCATTTGCGTAATTTAATATTTCTATTAAACCGCGACTACGGGAATCCGAAGCGTCAGTTAAACGTTCATATTTCCCGCATCAGCAAATTTCGAAATCCGCCTGTTTCAGCGTGAATATCGCCGGGTGAGGTTTTATTTTGACTAAATTCCCGTCATGAATGCTATCTGCAAATGTATCGTTTTTTCTTGAACAAAAAAAAGGAAGGGAAAAAACAGCGTCACTCGACGTTGCGCTCGAATCGACGATATTTTGTCGTGTATCCGTCGTGGTCGTTGGCGTGTGCGTATCGCGGTATCGAGTATCGGAAAAACGAGACCGTTCGCAATGGTACATCACCGCCGTTATGGCAATGCAAGCACGGAAATTTATGCCCCGTTGATGGCACTCTCGCTCCGACGAGCCGAACTGCGCGACGCCCCGCGTCTTTTCTTAATTCAAACACGAGACATGAAACGCGGATTGCAAACAAATTCGTAATTCCTTCATTACATCGTACTCGATCAAATATTTCTTCATCTCGAACATTCGAGACTCAAGTACTCAAGACTAAAGTATTTATAATTCAAAAAATAATATACATAAAGTTACACAAACTTGAAAACATAATAATTACCCGTTTCTGAGTTGTGCATGTTTTTTAATACGAAGGATCTTTCCCAACAAATTGTTTAAACAGTTGAATTTCCAGCCGCAAATTTTATAATGATTAATTCCATGTAGATTATAAAAATGTTTAAATCCCAAATGAAACATGTTTTGGCATGAAAAATGAGATACAAACAGCATTTCGCAATAAGCCGATTAGACCTTTTCGGTAAAATGCGAGTGTAAAATCGGAATCGCGAAAATAGACGTACCATCTTTTGGAATATTGGAACAGATATGACCGAGCCCTTTCCCCGAGTGAAATTCGCATTTTTCATTATTAAAGCTCATCCTTCCCTTGCAATTTTCCGTCCTTAGCGTCACGTCTGCTTCCATTCTCCGTCCGCCTTTTCGCGCTCTCTCTCTTTCTCTCTCCTCTACCTAATGGAGTTTGCATGTTAGAGTGAGCCCCTCGGAGAATCTTCAAGAAAAGATACCGGAGAGCCGGCTGGGGCGGTGCGGAGGGGGTCGAAAGAGGATCTCGCTGGCACAGAGGAAAGTGGAAGGATACGTAACATCTCGTAACACGTGGTATTCTTTTATACCCCGCTGTTCCGAAACGTCTCCCAGGTATATTAATTCCTCACTTTCGCCGACTACGAAATTCCATCCGACTTAATTTTTTCAGCGCTAATTAAACTATCGGTCTCTCAATTTTCCGCTGATACGGCGTCTTCTTCGTCGAAAGCGCCGCGAGTCTCTTTTTTCTTCCTTTTCACTTTGCATAAAAAGCACGAAACACCTCGGAGGCGCGAGTACTAATTTCATTCCGCGTTCCTGATGACAAAGTGCTCGGCTTCTCCTTTCGTCCCGGCGCTACAGCGGCAACGTCGATAAACGGCAGGAAGACTGAAAATCGTTCCCTTTTAGGTAGTGCAAAATGGCGCGTTCGAGGAGAGGGGAAAGAGATAAAAAGAGAGGAGAAAGTCCGGCATTAACGCTTTTCAGCGAGCAAAACGAATTACCCCCGTCGGCCTTTTCTTTACCCGAAGGAGAAAAAAAATGTAGCGGGGTAAATCGCGGGAGGCGCGCACTCGAGGGGGCAAACAAAAAGGACAATCCGATATTTTTCGGTATAAAAACGCGGCTGCTTTCCCACCTTATTTGCCAAGGCGTTAATGCGAGTCGTCGGTGGATATGCAGATCCGGATGCGTGAGTCCATTAGGTGTATAAAATGCACGGAGGATATAGAGCACCCTGGAGACGAGGCTTTGAAGCCCGCTTTTAGATACGAGAAACCAGACGTACCCTCCCCTCGCCCCGTCTCCCGAGCCGCCTTCCCGAGCTCGTAACCTATCGATATTTATTATCGGAATCCTTTAAGTGCGCTCGTCTCCTGTACCCAGCGGGCGAGAAGCTCCCGCTACCCGAAAGTCTTTGCGAACGAAAATTGACCTAAAGTCTGGTACTACTAGTTTTGATCCGATGCAGGGTATCTTTCGTTAAGCAAGAAAATTCTCGGAGCGTTATTGAATTTTAGCTCGTAAAACTTTGGAAATTATCAGAGCCGAAACTCGGGGAAAACAGAGCAAGAGCGAGAGAGTGAGAGGAAGAGGTTACGTAGCCGGGAATAAATCGTTGACTGGAAGTCGTTCAAACTGCTTTTGACAGAGAAGTTAGGCGGAGGATTTAGAATTCTAATCGGGCGCGAGTGGGAGCCGAGAGAGCTCGTACAAACTCAACGAGCGCCAGGGGAAACTTTATTGTCAGACGCCGGAGTCGTTACTCCTGATTTGCATTTGTTATTATAATTGGGAATAATCGATGTTCCGGTACAGTAATAACCGCCACAGCAAGCCCCGGAAATGGATCGGGACAATTACGCCGAACGACCTGACTATAATGCGTAGGGCACGAAATAAACTACCTGGGCCCCGTGTAGCGCAGTCTGACGGCGCAACTTATAGCTTCGCCGCTCGAAATTACACTAATAAGTGGAATGAATAGAACTGTGTTTACGATACCGCGAATAACGGACCGGATTCAAGATCCTTCAAGATTTCTTTTACTTTTTTAAGACTCGTTAATATAACGAATCAAGGATGTCTATGGAAGAAAGGTTGGGTAGGTCCAATTTGAAACAAGATGAAGTCTAGTTTTTACGTGATCAAACCTAGTTTAGAGTGTTGAACAACATTTGACTTGGTATAAAATCTTGATGAACCTAACTCAACTAATTAATGAAATATCAGTTTCGATCAATAGCTAATCTATGCTTGAATATCTGCCCAATACTAGACCTAATTTTGGCTCTTTCCATCATGAAGATGAGAAAGTAGAAGTCAAGTCAATGAACGTCCATCAAGTAAGCACTACCATTTGCAAATTTATAACATTTGACAATTGGATTGGTTGTCGCTTATTAGTCGTAAATTTGTCGTGAAAACCAAAAATTTGTCGCATCCCATTTAAAAAAAATAACCCCTGGTAATGCCAACTTGACAGTCAAGTTAGCACTACCACCTACGAAAATGAGCTAAAAAGAATTCATAAGAACTAATGTTCTACGGTAAAATTTGTCGCTTTTTTGTCGTAAAAGAATGGCCGAAGCCAATTTTAAATTCAACTTAAATTTTACCTGATTTAAAAAAAATAACCATTGGTAATGCTAACTTGACGGTACCGTCTACGAAAATGAGCTGAGGGGCATTGGACAAACTAATGCACTACAGTAATATTTGTCGCTTTTTTGTCGTAAACGGCTGGCCGAAACAGATTTTTAATTCGACTCAAATTTTTCGTTTATGCGATTGGCCCGCCTAAGGTCGAGAAAATCAATCAAGTCGAGCGACGAATTCCTGAAGACGAATTACGTTGAAAAAACGATATTTCGAAGTTGCATAGGCGATTGCCGCATTGGGAGTCGCGCTTGGAGGACATTATTGTTAATAAACAACGATAAACAATCGCAACAAAATTCTTAGGCTCGCGACTAAATCAATTAAGCCGAACGACAAATTACTTAAGACGAATCACGCTGAAAAACGATATTTCCAGGTCGTAAAGGCCATTGCCCGATTAGGAGTCGCGCTCGAAGGGCATTATAGAACGATAAACAAATTATTACAAAATTTCTGGGCTCGCAACTAAATCAATTAAGTCGAACGACAAATTCCTGAAGACGAAACATGGGGTAATGGCCTTTATAATTTCGAAAAATTGTTTTTTCAACGTGATTCGTCTTCAGGAATTTGTCGTTCGGCTTAATTGATTTAGTTGCGAGCCTAGGAATTTTGTGATAATTTGTTTATCGTTATCATGAACAATAATGCCCTTCGAGCGCGACTCCCAATCGGGCAATGGCCTTTACGATTTCGAAAAATTGTTTTTTCAACGTGATTCGTCTTCAGGAATTTGTCGTTCGGCTTAATTGATTTAGTCATTAGCCCAAAAATTTTTTAATAATTTTTTTATCGTTATCAT
>JABFQM010000739.1:0-29569 GCA_022816865.1 Zelostemma sp. ZL-2020
TACTTTTATCCGAACCGCACGGCAAACATGGCCGGAATACTTTTCAGTCGGTCCATTAAGAACCGCTGATTGTAATTGCCGTGTCTTCAAAATTCTGACTCGTCCCGGTCTTTAGATCTGAAAAATATCGTCGCGCGCTGACTGGCCAAGGTCGCACGCTCGCGCCTTCATACATTCCTATAATTTTTTTCGAATGCAAACGCACAAATCAACGTTTATTTCATTGTTGCTTTTATTGATTAATTGACGAATTGAGAGCAGAGATTTCCTGATCCTCGAGAAATGCATTTTCTAGACGAGAAGAACGTGACCGGATAAATAAGATGGAAACAAACTCGAAAGACTTACAAAGTATCGGCTAAACCGACCCGACGATCGGAAGATTACATTGGGTTCCTTCGAAATCCTTCCAAATTGATCTTTCGAGAACGTGCTTCGACACGACCACGCAGTTCAGCATTTTTCGGCCAATAAACTCAAACTGTGTGCCAACAGTCCCTATCAACAGCTGAATTCAAACGTGTCAATAACGTTGTTTTGTATACAGACGTCAAAGTACAATCGGGCCTCGCACTGGAAAATCACTAGGGGAAAACATGTTGTTCCGGATGGAGCGTTAATGTTCGTACATGACTACGAATACTTTAAAGAGATTATATCGGCGAGCCTCAGACGACGAGCGATCGGTATCCGAGACGATTTTTCAGAAAAAACTCTTTCTTTAAAAAACGGGCCGTTTTAATACCACAAAGATTCCAAGGAAAATAAATGGGTCTTATTAGAGAAATTTGTACGTACAGATTTAAAATCAGCACGCTCGTGCGATTATCTGATCTCTTGAGCTTCAAACTGGTCGACGAGCGTTATCATTGGCTTAATCAGTGCAAACATTTAGCCCGCAATTTCATATGTCACATTTTTACCGGAGATCGCAACACCTGCCTTTCTCGTCTCGCATAAAAATGTTTGATTCAATTTCGTACCGGTACTCAAAATTTTAGTTGGAAACTATTGCCTCGTATAATAATTAACAAGAATTTCCGGAAAGTATATAATTTTAACGGTCGCGTACAAAAATTTTAAATCACGCATTCCACGACTCGCATTTATTTTACAACCCGATATCGCACACTAAACATTGCCCCCGCGTCGTTTATTATAAGACAGGCTTTAATTGCCACTCGGCGATTGAAATTAATGCCGCATTATTTTTCCGAGGAAGCATCAACGGCCACTAAACGAACCGAAACGGTTTTTACTGCTATCAATTTTTATTTGCAATTTATATTCCAATACGAAAAAGTTGGAAATAAAGGGAGAAAAAAAATCGATTTTGATATCGAGTTGAAAGCACATTGAATGACGTAAAGTTTAATTATGATATGCACTTAGCGCATGCGGGCAAAAAGTTTGATACTTGGAGCAGCGAAATATTCGGCCGAAGCCTTACGCCGAACCGTTACCCATAAATTCGGGTTTTTTGCGCAAGCCGCCACCACCAATCGCTTATCGCTGGAAAGCGACTCGTTGAACATTATCTCCCGTGTTCAATTAGTGTCGCAATAAATCGCGAAAACTTTCCGATTTACATTTACCCGATTACGCGTGATTCATTCGTGATCGAGAGTGTGGAATTCAATTAAAGGCAACGAAAAATCGCCCGAGTCGTCGCCAAACATTGTTATTTCATAAAAAGGAAACGATAGTCGAGATAAGAAAAGATGTATAACGCGCAAAACGCATTTTTTGACTGGCACGAATGAAGAAATAAATAATTGTATGTAATCATTTTTCTGCGATTCAGAAACTGATGAGATACATTGGCTGCGGGGATATTTCGATTGCGGAGTAAAGTTGCCTCGCGTATCTGAAAAGTGCAGCAGGTGGTTACAGGACCGTCATGCCTTTGCTTCAATGACGACAGCTAAAGGCTCGGCTGAAATGCCGAGAGGGACGATTAACTTGGCGTTGGAAATGCGTAACTCAGCGAGCACCATTAGCTATTTTCTTGTGCCGGCAAAAGGAAGCAAGGATGCGGGAGCGCGAGTCGCGCATATCGACAGAATTTCTCTCGCCGAAATCGAAGCGCAACAAGTCGGAGTTTAGCCCAAAGCTGGCACTAATTGCCAAGAAAAGCGGCCCCTATCATGGGGACCGAGTTAATGCAGCTCCAGGGCTTAGAGTTTATTGGTCAATTTCGCGAGATCGTATGGAAATGTGCGGCTACTGAGCAAACAATGAAGCACTATGTAATTCCGAATTTGGTCCTGTTTACGCCGCAATTTAATGCCCCGTTTATCATGAATATACGATTCGGATACAAGTCCTGAATAATTTTCATAAATTTTAAGTTTCGCGCTTAGTCGTAAATATCGAGATCAAACAAGCCGTCTTTGCGGACAACTATTGCCCGGCGTACTCGTTCAATTTTATATTCCTTTATTGAAATATTTCTTTAATCTTTCCCGCAGAATTGATTCTCCTCGGCGATAGTGATTTTTGCATTTGTCAAAGATTTCATAACTTGAAATTTTCATTTCGCCCTGTACGAGGGGTTCGGCTTCCCAACAATCAGCGTTACACATTTTGCAGACAAAAAAAGGGATATTATCTTCTTAAGATTTATCGTCGGCTGAGGAAATGCTCCTTAATATGGCAAAACTAACATCCTCGCTACAGGGCAAACCACCTTCGTAAGCTCTCAAGTTCCACGCAGCTATTTTGAATTCCAAGATGAGCGATGGTCAATTATAAAACCATATATGAGGCAGCATTAGATAACGAGCTGGCAGATGCACTAAAGACGAGCCTGGTATATTGTATCGCGCGGGACGAAGGATTTATTGTGCATGATCCTGAGGAAGAAGCTACCGCTATTCATTTACGTCTTTAACTCGTCAGCACCAGCGACTTTTGACTTTTGAATTTAAATCGAATTTCGACATATTTTTCTGTTCCACTCACGCTGCTATTGTTGGCTTTTTCTTCATTCGTTTCGATGCAAAGATGACCATCATTTTTCAAGCAACACAAAAATCTCAGCAGCGACTGAAAGGCGTGACGCGAAATAATTGACATTGCGGCTTTTATATGCCGAAGTTGTTGATCTTATGGAGAAAGACTTTGTGCAAAATTGTCGGTCATCCCTGACCATTGAATCCATTGTAGGCTCATAGACGCCGAGAGGGCTTTATTGATTGTCATTAGAGTTCGTTTAATCGATACGCGTTTTTGTTGGGCATTTTTCACGCGTTCTTTCGATGATTTCTACCGCGGGAAGAGGTGGATTCGAAATATTTTATTTCGGAATGGAACTTTAACAAGCTTGTAAAAATGTTGCCTGAAATCGACGGCTAAAGTGGACCTCGAATTTCCGAGAAAAAGAAATTTCAAGACAGTTTTTGGCTAATTGAAACTTTCGCTTGAAATAAATTGCCGATTCTTTCGTCCCGCAATGACCTAGTCAATTATTTCTCGCCGTTTTTAGTGAGATCAGGACTACATTAAAACTCGAGCATCGCCGAGATTCAAAGGATAACATGAATATTAATCGAATGGTAATTCAAGCAGATGAATAAAATGGTACTTGTAAGATGCAATTATTATATGTCATTACGGCATTGGAAATCTTTTGAACTCGTGCGACGTTAATGTGACCATATGATTATCTTCGAAAGTAATTGCTTTTTCAATTATTAAACAACATTCGCATATGGAGCGCTACAGCATTCGTGCACTTCATCACCGGAAACTGAATAATTGATTCTATTATATTCCAATATTCCGTGCAATACAATTACTCGATTTATTATAAAAACATTGTAACAAAAACAATATATTTTCGATCATAACCTATGTTTTCTGTGCATTTTTTGTACAGGTTTTTAATGTTTTTTCATGCTTTTCGAAGCATGTACAATTTCAATATTAAGCAACATGAATATAAGAGATAAAAGGTAAAAAAAGTCGGTAAAACAACAAGAAGAATAAGGTTACATTGGGTAAAATTGCGATCCGGCTTAAAAGATTATTGAATAGTATATCCGGCTCGAAAGACCAATAGATGATTAAAGTAAATCATATATCGGATATAATCGGATCATCAAATGAGTTATTAATTTTATATGAAACGAAAATAATTTCCCACGAGTATTTTTCCATGTAGCCAATGAAATGCTAGAATTGGATGAAAAATTGAATCTCAGTTTCAAATTAAGTTTTGAATGATAGCGTTATTGAAAGCTAATTGCAGCAGATAGGAATCGCGCGTGCTGAGAAATTCGTTATTGATAACTCAACGAAGTGAAGAAATACAGAAACAATAAATCATCGATGAAACGCGCTTTGACTTTATATATAAATAATAATGAAAACGTAAGCGATACCCTTCAAAGTACACGGCGACGCCAAGTTTCAGATATAGTATTACGATGTAAGCATAATACGGCCCTATTACGTGCTTCGTTTGTAATGGTATCTCCAGCATTTAGTACGTCAAATGTAGCTTTGTCGGTTGATTAATGCTCTGCGCGAAGCTGACACCTCGCCGAGTTTAATTGTACCTTATTCCGCATGCTCGCTCGCGGCAAGCGGCACGGGTTCCGTAGTCCGTTTGCAGTCCCAACTGTACGTTAAGAAAAATGCAATTATGATTTTGAAAAATGGGCTGTTGGTTCGCCGTGCGAGCACTTTCGACCGGTTCGCGCAGTTTAGCATATTAAAATGTAGTTGCGTGCTTGTGTGCGATGTTCGTAAATATCGAATCTTCATTCGAGGCTTTTGCGATACGTGCCGGTTCCGAAATTTCGTACTTTGTTCTTACGACACCAGAAATTTCTTTATTCCCCGAAATGAGTCAATTTGCCATGACGCCCGAGTATCATTAAACATTTTTGAACGCACGCGCACTTGCAAAAAGCGCCTTTACGCTCGGAGCCCAATAATTTCGCGTGACTTTTTTTTATCCTCGGCCAACGAGATGGGAGGTCGATGTTTCGGCGACGCGGTGATTGCCAAAATCAGGACTCTATATCAGTAATGCACGAAATCGATAATTTCTAGTCTCTCGCGAAAGCGTTTCAAAGGGAACCGTTTTCTTTAAATTAATATTTTGTCTGTACAAGTTCCGGGTTTTGGAGGGTGCGTGTTGTATCAACGGTGGAATCTTTGATTTTGTTTTTGAAATGTTTTGCCACGTTTGAGTTTGATAGTGTTGATATGAACAAATTTGAGTGCAACTATTCATGTACATCTTCGGTTTTATTAGTTTTATCACGTGGATTAAATGAATCGCGTGTTGTTTGATGTTGCGCCATGTTTTGTGTGCGGCCCTGAATAGCAATTCTATGAAATATTAAGTTTTTAGCATTTTTAGCGACCTCCCATACTCCTTTTCACTACATTAAACATTTATACACCCTGTATTCGCCGCAGCGGCACGAGGGCCGATCCGAGGCGAATCTAAAATTCGATAATGCCTTACTCAACGGAGTCGCGCAATCGCCCGGAAGCCGCGAATTATGTCGGGAGTGAAGAGCTACGGTCCACGGCACCGTGTATTACCCACGTCTGCAAGTAGTTTCTGTGTGGTCCCCCTTTAGTTTTTCGAACTCGTTCTGACGGTCTGCAATGTCCACCTTGAAGGGAAAAATTTTATATCCGTTTTACTGCGTTTCCTCCAAATATTTAACGGTTTCGATGAAAATAAAAAAAATGCTCCGATTAATTAAAGTGAATTTTATGTACAATAAATTGCGGATTATTTTTGAGATTCGATTACGCGAAATCGGAAACATTCGTAAATTATTCCAGATTTCCCACGATTCTCTTAAAAATTTGGTTGACCCGTTCGTTAATTCGTTTCGAAAACGATCGAAATTTATTTCATCTTTGCCGCGAATCCAGCGTATAATTAATTCCGCGCTTGGACCGATTAAATTCACAATTCGAATTATCTTACCAAACGCGAACAAGTGCCGCTTCTTCTTGATTTGAGCCAGAGCAAATCACCTGCCTAATTGTTAACGACCACAAATATTCGGGTGAAATACCACGTGTGTGGGCAAAGTTTAACTGCTGTTAAAAGAGCAAATTTATGTCCTTAAATGAGACACAAGGAACACTCGAAAATAAACACGAGTCACTGCAAGCCTTTCAACTTTTTACGCTCTCGCAAAACATGAGGATAAAATTTTATTTATTGACGAATTACGCATTAATTTATACTCTAGAGATTTACCGTTCCCCTAAATCAAAAAATAATTCGTACGTTCTTTAGGCATAAATAATGCGCAAGCAGCCTTCAATTTGTAAAACGTGCTTTTCATTTCTCATCTCGGCATTTCGAAACGTTAAAATAAGAAAGTATTGGCCGGCTTTTATCCGCAACAATCCAGGCACGTTTTCGGAATCTCCTAAAAATGAAAAAGTTGCGCTTTTCGCTCAAAGTATTCTGCACGAAAATGGAGATTCGTGTAAAATGTATTCGTGGCATGCACGAAACGCTCGCGTTATCAAGATAAACCAATAAAGCAGTACGATAGTGCCGGGGCAGGTGCAACGTGGGCGGTGAGTTACTCGCTCGGGTCATGGGTCACCCCGAAGCTCGGGTCTCCTATAATTTTTCTTCCTTCTTTATTTCATTTTTTGTCCAGCGAGTTGCCCCTCCCGACATTGTGATTCCAAGGAAAGCACGTGTGCGGTCACAGTACACTGATCCATGAGATATTTTCATCTCTCGCATGGCCATATACAGATATTTCTGTGCACCGTATCCAAATACGTTTTTAAAAAAAACACCATGGACTATTAAAGTCGCACAAGGACGAAAGTACTCGGATTCAATAAGATTTTTTCTCCAGCCCGTATATCAGGATTAAATCTCCGGCAACGAATTTTTTTCTTCCACCTTTTTCTTCCGTAATTGCAGTATTTATTTCACGCTGTGGAAATAATGAAGAACTTTCGGTTCCCCGAGGAATCTGTGTAACATAATGAATTTAAATTGCAGGTCTGTTTTTGCACTTGCAGTTTCATGAAATGACGCGAATTCGAAAAGTCTTAAATTTCAATGCAAATTGTGGCCCCCTACGTGTCGTCATAAGCTATAATTTCAGGCATTTTTTCGGTCTAGAAAAAAGCTTATAACATTCCATTCTTTGGCAGCCGGGTGAATGAGCCGTGAAAGAACTTTCAAAGATTTCCAGTCGATTGCGAAATCAGAGGGACAAATTTTTGTTCGCAGAGCCGGTACGGCGTTTATCGAAATTCAATAAGAATTTCGATCGATTCTCGACAGGAACGCCCAATTATCACAATCGTACGGCAGATGCAAAGTTATCGCGGCATCTAAGAATCTTATATTATCCACGCATCGTCCTCATCAGGTACGGTAGCGGCATTGGGTTAATTTAATCTCCCCGAAGTCAGGTTGATTCCGCCGCGAATCGCGGCTCGAGATTCTGCGCCGCTGACGTCCAGTCAGAGCGCTCGATTTATATCGTACAGATTGTAATCGGGCCGATAGTTACTTCTACTCATTTCGAGCCGAAAAGCCTCGACTTAATTGCACAATGATACGCCCCTTCACAAATTAATAACCAACTTTGTCGTTACTTGGCTACGAACTGACGCAAGAATGTAGTAAAATAATCGCAAGTGTCGATACTTTCCACGGCTCTCCCACAACTGACAGAAATCACCGTTCATTAACAAAGTTGCGATAAATTATATCTTTTGCGCTATTCGGTGTCCATGAGCTGTTTAGTTTGGCAAAGTGAATTTATGTGCTTTCGAGGCAAGTATTCCTGGAACCATTAAAGCATCCTAGCGCCGCGTTTAATTCTTTTTCACCAAGATATCGAGTCCGAGTTATGGAGGCCGAAGAGTTATGAGTGTTAATTACTCGTTTCGTGAATTGAGGTCGTTCTGATTAGTGGTATATTTTGTTGGCACCTGCGGCCCCTAAAAATATCGCACGAAAAAGCTACTGCCATATATAAAAGCAGGGATGAAAAATATTCAAAACTTTCTAACGATAATTGATTGGATCGTGCACGTTTGACGAAACAATTTCTTCAAGTTTCATTCATGAAATAGGCACTGGCGATTTTTCAATAGCCGTTTATGTATAGAGCAGATAATTGCGTGATCATGGGAGAATTTATAGACCAATTCCAATTTCGATTAAATAACTCAATTTGTTCGGTGATTGATACAACATCCAGGTTTCATTTATAATATCGATAATGCTGGCAAAAACTACTATTCTGTCCAAGCAGACGAGCCCGGTCATTTATTATCCGGGGCCTAATTGTTTTTTCATACGTAGGCTCCGGTCAAAATTATACATCTTCGAATCCTTGCCGCGCGCGGTACAAGTGACCCGACAATAAAGGATTATGAAGAACAGGACAGTGATAAATCACAAATTACACCAACTCGTTGCCGCGGAAGACAAATTGATCCTTGGAGTCATGAGCTACACAGCAGGTAATAATATAATTATATGACTGCCAGGCTCTTTCAATGTTTTAGCATCGACTTCCTTACTCTAAAAGCAACCGTTTTCGACCCACAGCTCATTGCCGGAACAATCGAAACCTGAGTTTTTCAATGCCGTTTACCATAAAAATTGCCACAATGGAAGAAAATGGCAATGAAGAAACGTGTCAACTTAATTGATAGGATCCGGGATGATTTCATGAATCGAAAAGTGTCGGTATGCAAAACAGAAGGTCGTTATACGGGCATAAAAAGGGAGCGGACGGTACCAAGTGGTGCGATAAATACTTCAATCAGCACCCTCTAAGGCGTCAGTTAGCGTCGTGATGGTACGCACTCAAGACAGCATGGCGGCGAGTCCCAAAGAGCTGTGTCCTTCCAGCTCGGTTTCTCCGTAAAGTATGTTTGCCTCCGTTGACAGCCACCTGCGGCCCGACTGAAGGTACTCTCGCTTGATCTGCATATTTCCAGAGGAACGGATAGGCAGGCTTTTATATAGCCACCGTAGTCGCGACGGCGCTACCAGAAAACCAATTTCGGAAATCTCGGTAGCCGGATTTCTTCGCCGATTCGACGCTGATATCGTTTCACCTCAGTGAATTTTACCGCGACCGCTGCGTTACGCCATATCGCTCGGGAGATCTTTCAAAAATGAATAACGTCAAAATAAATTTCATACGCGAAGATGAATTTTTCTGATAGCAGGGAAAGTGAGACAGAACAATCTGATGAAAGGATTTGCCTGATTTTATCGCGTATTTCGTAGCTATAACGGAAAAAGTATACTGTTGCGAAGACTTTTGTAATCATTAAGGAAGAGTTTTTATCGAGCTTTTTTTGTCTACATTTTTTATCAAGTACCCAATAGAATCGATGGAAGAAAGACACAATTTATTTCATGGTTTGCATAAAACAATAGTTTTCCTTTTTTCTTTTCTGTTGTTTCAATTGTTCCTCTTGTCATTTGATTTTCGATGCAATTTTTTTGAATTGATCAACTATCTCAACTTAAGACACTCTCTACTCACATTTATTAATGATCGATTAGAGTTAAATTTAGAGATCATCAGTAAACTTGAAAAAGCGGGTAAAGGTCGTTGTCTGCAGTTGATAATTGGGTGACACTACGCAACACCCTTGAGAGCCTTGGATTTCTTGAGCTTTAGATGGGCCTATCCGTAAAAGAGTGCCTGCCACCTTCGAGGCATCTCGTCTCCTACCGTCGCCGGGACAATAAATCTGGTCTTTCGGTGGGTAATTGGGTTCACTCGCTCAGATCAATCCGATACTGTCTGCCCATGTCCGTCCGTCTGCCCATTCGCTACCACGTTTATTGGAGCCGGCGTTTCCGTGTCATGCCAACTAGAATCGCTAGCATTTCTCTGAAGCGAGGTTATATTTTTCGCTTTAATAAAACTCTCTTCTGCAGCCGCTTCCAGAGCCATGTTTCTTCATATTTCTCGATCGTTATTAAGTTTGATCGATGAATATTACAACGTAACAATGCACATTCGATATTATTTGAATGCAACTTTTTATTGCGTATTCCAAGCGCAGATTTATGAGAACCGAAACAAGGCGAATTTATATATATTTCAGGTAAATCGTGAGGCCGATAAAATTTATAAAATCTATAAACTCATGCCTCGTGTATCGCTTTCAACGGATTCTGATTTCCATATCCGAACGGACTCGTCGATTCACTTCATTTTTATTCCCGCTTGGGTCGAGAGTAAAGGGTCTCAAACTCGCGGGACGCATGCCTATATAAAGAGCATCGCTGAGTTTCGTCGAATGCGACTTGTTATGCGCCGGTCTCTCATTCAAATCGGACCAAGATCGTGTCGTATGCAAAAACGTCGAATTTTCGAGGCGCTCTTTCCGAAGCACCCCAAGAGCCACGGCAGAGACCTGCCGATCTGTGGGAGTCAGTTCGAGTCTGGCTATAAATCTGAATAATAAACGAGTCCCAACGGCGTCTAAGAAGTCTCCGCCTCAGTGCGGAGACGTTGCTCGATGAATTTACGAGCGCGCGCATTTCAAACCGAGGGAGAACGAACTAGAACGAAACAATTCGCTATTTCTGCCCGATTTCAATCCGACCCAATTATTTTCCCGCGATTCTCCGGATCGCAATTAACAAGACTTTTTTTGAAAACTGGAAAAAGGCGCCGCTTTACGCGCCTCCTGTAAAAAAATTAATTTAAAATTTTTCGATAACTAGACGACTTATTGTCGCATTAACTGACGAGAGCGCAAATACCACTTGCTAGAATATTTATTTTGCCTTTTTTGTTGAGAAATATTATGCCAAGTGGATTGAATGTCGCTGTTCTTTTAATTTTGTGAATAAACTTTAACGACATTCATACGAACAAAAAGCTACAGAGTTCAGAATTCCGTCAGCTTTTTGTAGGTGGAAAACCAGCACGAGTAACAATTACAACAATGATTTCTCCGCGGACTGACGACATTATCGTCGTCGACGGAACTATAAAATGCGACTCGCACTATTCGAGATATGAAGCGTCATTACGTTTGGGAGGTTTCGGTGAAACGTTTGCAACGAGACACGGGCAAAAAGTGTGGTCCAATCGCGCGCCGTACCCGCTGTTCTCGAGCTCTTTCACGGTCGCTGCCTCGCAAGAACTTACGAATATCGCCGCTGCCTCGCGCCGCTGTTTTGCTCTTTAGGAATCATTAGCTGCGGCTTCCGCGGCTAATTCAAATTGCAATTCCAACGTGCGGTCCGTCACCGCTTTACGTCTGCTCCTCATCAAAATACCGTCGGGGCACACACGGCGTCTCTGTACGCGAAGCTTATATCCCCAACAAAAAATTACATCAACTTTTACTCGGTGGGGAAAAACGTCTCGAGGCCGTTTCGGTAAATAAAGTCAATTGCGCATTGTGCAATTTTTATTGCGGCTTCTTATGCCCCGCTATATCGCAACGACGCGTATGTGCACTTTTCGAATCGGAAATCTTATCGACGGAATTCCGATCGGTTTCCGAGAATTTCTAAGCGATGGCAGCAGCTTCCCTCTCGGGTTTGCTCGCTCGCTTTCAACGCGTGGACGGCGCGATTCCACTGTATGCGCTTTCGCTGTCCCTCACGCGCTATCGGCAACTGCGCTCTTTCATCGCTGTTAATCGAGACGATCTCGCGCGATTTTCTTCGAGGATTATTTCTTTCAACAATGGTAATCAAAAATTATTAAAGTTTTAAATCTCATTCTCGGGAACTGAAAGGATGAAAATGCAGAATATGCTGGCATTTTTCATTTTCTTCGTAGAATTTCAAGACAATGCAGTATGCTGGGGATGAGACTGAATACTTTTAGTGCAAATACTGTTTCCTCTCAGAGGCAAGGACACGAGAGAAGCGCCTGGGGTTAATTTGTATGCTCCGAATATTTCATGCTCTAAAACTTTTCTCAGAAAGATGACTGAATAATTAAAAATGTGCAGTAGTATGTCGCGTTCAATTTTATGAATGGTCATTTTCACGCCATTTATTGTTACTCTGAGTTTATTCCGGTTTTGGTGGGCGGCCCGAATAACGGATATTTTGTCAATATGTGCGCTTACGGGATCGCGGCAGGTGCGAATATGGAGCACTTTAGCGGGTATATATATATATATATTATATAACAGTTATAGGTGTGCATTGCATAACAGGATTCACTTCCGAAACTTCTCAAAAACACGCATTAACGAAGATACAGTATAAAAGCAATGAATGCGGCTTCCATTTCGACGCTTCCTCAGATTCACAAGGAGAAAAAACCTTTTCATTGAAATTGAGACTAATACCCGTATCCGTGGGATTATTCATATTCCGTTACGCCGTGGAATGTTTTGGACCAGAATTAAGAGTCATTGATGTTTAAAAAAAGTCGGAATGTGAACTAGAACGAATCTAAGCAATGAATATCGATTAGCAGCTCGCAAAAAGTGTACAAAAAATTGAAGAAACATGGGACATTTTTAGTGTAACTTCAGAACAGCGGTACGGGACTGAGGTTAATTATTATGAGTCAATTAAAACTTTCTAGCGGGAAGTATTTCGTTTTTTACTGCGAAAAGGCCGGTTTTTAATCGAAATTCTTTTTTTGTTAGGTAGGGGTCTTTAAAGTATGATAACGCCCAAATTTAATCAATCGTCATTTAATTTGAAATCGATTGTCAAAGTACGTTTTCAAAAAAATTTGATGAAATTTGTACTGCGCCAATAGTTCTTAATTGTTTGTGAGTCGTTGATTTTTACATTTCGTAATTCCTTTATTTCTTATCGTATCTTTCCATTTTCAAGCGTTTGGAGTCGAGCCGCCATCTGTGGTAATGTTAGTGAAACCTTGGGAAAGATCCTGGAATCGGTAAGCGAACGTCTTTTTGTAACCGTTTGTTGGTATAAATTCGATAATTATAATTTCAACATTGAATTCCGCCCGAGTTGGCAATTTTCTATATTATCCTGCACTTTTACCAAATTCTACGTACAATTTTCCAGACTTTTGTATGAGATTACAGAGTTACCTTACTCAAATTCAGAATGAACTTCATGAAATTACGATGTCGTTGATTTATAATTTAATCACAAAGGAGGCTTTGAAAATTCCCAAATATTTATTTTGTTCCGATTAATCTTGTGAAAAAGATTCGTTGATGAATAAATGAAACTCACTATACTCGGTGAAACCGAAATGATTAAATAGTGGATTATTCAATTATTCAATAGGTGGAAAGTTGAAAGTTGATAGATATGACATTTAACTTTAATAAAAGAATTTCATTGAGACCAAAGTGAAAAAAGCAGGTCAAAAGCGTTGGGCCTTGTAGCTTCAGAGGCCCACAGCGAGGGTGAACTGAATTTTAATATGAAGATTACAATTACTCACAGTTAAATCAATCGCTTGCACTCAAAGCTCTCGAGTGTGGACGTCAAAAGTGTGGACTGTAAATTAGTGTAGCCTCGGAAAGTCACGTTCGAGACAGCGCGGCTTTTTATAGGGCACTACTTCGCTTATCTCTTTCCGGATTAACTATATACCCTTACGAAAATGTGGATAAATCCCCGAAGTGTGCACACTTAAGAGCACTAAGTGTAGAATAATTAAGACTTTTATTAACTTTTTCGAATTATGAGTTGCTGTAATTATACTCAAATTTATATCCAAACTGCACAATGACAGAATACTCAAGGAATAATACTGCAATTTTTCATTTATTTTTCGAGGGAAGTAAAAGTAAATGGCGTAGATTGCGAAAATATACGAATAACGGAACTTCATCGGAAGTTGTAAATCTTGTCACGGCGCATATCGTTTCTTAATAATGTTTTTTTAACCGATAATTATTTTGTCAGATTAGAAAAAACCGCCAAGAATTAACGTTTTTCAAAAGGTAAATTGTATTAATTCTCAAGCATTAATTTGCAGTTTTTTTATCAAATTAGATATTAAATTCATTTTATTTTACTGTCTGAAGTGAGACAAAAGCAATTATCAGTAAATGTCATTGATTTTGGAAACTAAAGTTAACACAATTTTGTGGTAAAATCTAGTTTAAAAAAATCAAAGCCTCCTTTGTGATAAAAAAATCATGTTCGTTGATTTTACAACAAACATGAAGTAAAAATTTCTAAATCTTGCCCTAGTTCAGAGATTGACGTGATAATCTGTAAATTTCTCAATTTCTATTTGACCTAAAAATAAACACAACTAAAAATAGACGAACACTAATTTAAGTAAACCTGAAAGTAGTTGAACCTAAAACCAAGTACAACTAAAAAGAGAGAAAATTAGTTGTATAGAAATTTTGGGAAACCTCAAATTAGGACAATAAACTTCCATCAAATATTTAAAAAATGGCATTTTTATGATTTTTCATATAAAATTAAAAAATATTCAATATGGCCTGAAGTTTTTTGTGTTGAAAAAAGGGTCTACCATTCAATTTATTCAAAAACAAAATGCAGTAGTTTGGTTTATATTTATCTAATGCACCTGAACTACGTTCATCTAATTAAACTTTTCTTCAAATGAAACTAAAAAATTATTACGAGTAAAAATCTTAATATTCGAAGTTGTCAACTCATGCTAAGCTGAATAAGAAATGTAATTGCGTGAAAAAAAATCGATAAATCGACTGGCAGGTGAGCCCAGACGCGTGCCATCACATCTGTCGTAAAAGATTCATTCAAAACCCTCGACGGGAACCCCAAGTTTTTATATATATACATATACATGTATAGCTTATCCGGATTAGTCCAGCCGGATGTTCGATACTCGCGTATTATTTCGATATGACATCTGAGAATTAATCAACTCGGAAAATATGATCGTTTTATCGCTATTCAAGAAAAGTATCAGGCACCAATACTTCGGAGAATTAGTATAGTATTGAAAATTAATATTCCGCAGTGTAGGCAATATTGACATTAATATGTCGGTGTATCGGGAATATTAGGCACGAATATGCATCGATGTTATTTTGTTTTCAATACGTATGTCGACATAAAGAGTAAACGCATTTCAATATCGGACCTTTATAATAAAAATATACTTCTCCATTAATGGGGCGAAATGCAGTGCCGATGCTCGGTGCGTTTACCAAGTATGGTTTTCATTGTTGCATATCGAAATAATAGAAATCCATTCTTCGAGTAATGGAAAAATACACGAAAATTCTTGCAATGCTTTACCGCAGGAAAATTGGTAGACAATTTCCGAAAAGGAACTTCAAAATTTGCACTCTTACCTAAGATTTGAACCTAAAGATTTGAATCTCGCATTTCTAACTAGCGCTTTACCCGCTTAATGAAAAAGGGAATTTTATAACCTTAAAGTTACGTCCGGGCAGAAATGAAAGTTTGTGCATGCGCACATCGCAAACGGTTGATGCGCTGATATTCTGTTTCTTCATCGGTCGGAAAACGGCCACTTTACTACGCTCCACGGACAACTGGAGCCACGTTTTTCGTGCATGTGTTATCAAAAAAATAAAATAATGATAATCAAGTTTAAAAATGTGTTCAACGAATTGAAAAAAGTATGAAAAAAATGAATGGGGAATGATTTGTTCATAACTCGAAGTAAAAAATCGTGAGGCGCGTTGTTATTGGCGGAGGAAAAGTTCGAGTAGGCCAGCTTTTTTGAGGTACTCTGACGACTCGATATATCGGGTCCGAGCCGAAACACACCGCGGAGTCTCTCGAAGATTGCCGAGACGACGGTGGGAACTCATATCGCTGACTGTTCTCACCACCTCGTGCGTTCTCTGTAAGCCAGGCCAGAAGCGCCACGATGCGACGTTATAGGTAGTCGTGTGCTGCGGCTACTGAGCGCTATAACCTGCTCTGGGTTTCCGTATCCGTTTTTAACTGCACCCGCCGATCCTTAATTACAAATAAAGAATTCCCATCAACAACAAAATTTTAATAACGAGAAAATCATGTTTCATGAAAAAAGTGTCAATTGTTGTAGAAAAATGTAAGTAGGCTGCGAAGAGGAATGATTGATTTGTAATGAAATGGTAAAGTAATGATAATTCAGCGAGAGATTTCATTCCCATCGCTGATTTATCCGCGACCCTTGGCATTTCGCGCGACTCTAGACCTAATAAAATGTCGAATGCGCGGCGGCAGGTCTTTCGTGTGTCAGACACGCGTATTCCCGCGAGGTGGTCAGGCCCATAATAGATGCACGAGGTTGGCTCGTTCTCTCTCCTCTCACTTTCCGTTCTTTCTTTCTCCCTGCGCGCAGCTCACAGCATGTCGACAAAAATCCACCCATGGTCAAAGTGGAAGTAAGGATGTTGCAAGGGTGAGGTCAGCGCAAATGCAGAAACGTGGGAACTAGGGCCAGGTGATCGTCTTCTCCTTTCCCTGCCAAGTTTGCAAGCAGTCGTAAAGACTGTTCCGGGAAGGGGTACGGATAAGAATTGGGGTGAATCCACAGATGAGGGTACAGCACGGAACTAAACGTGGCTTCCGTGCATGATTATTCATTCTCTATGTTTATAGGGTAGAACAGTATGGTTGATTTTCTAGCATATCGATGCACACATTTATTTTAAATGTGTTGTTATTTTTAAATTACATTTTTGGAAGTTGCGTATGTTGTTTATCAAAGTTATAATTGTTCATTATTTTCCTTCCTGATTATCGAGTGTTTTTATCGTAAAAGTTGTTGACAATTTTGCGGTTAATATTACGAGTGGTCGAAGATAGAAATCGGTTGAGAATAAGAAATAATAAAGAAATTATTTAGAAATAATAATTTTCTTGATAATGAAGATTTAACTTTTAATAGGGTAGGATGGATGTTCCCTTTTTATTCAAGGACGAAGAAGTTTGCTGCTCTGATATAATTCTTTACTGAGAAGGACGTGGCCGAAGTCAGTACATTTATATCGATCTTTATCGCAGTCTTCTATTTTAAAAACGTGTGCGCTTCCAATTTTTTGGTAGAATGGAAGGCATTTAAAATGTGATTACTCATTTTCTAGGAATGCACGTGCTTTTAATTTCGGTTAGATTAGAAACCGTTGAAAACATAATTTCTTTGTTTTTGAAAAAACACGCGCGACCTTGATTGAGGAATTTAAGTGTAATTAAAAGTAAAACGGAAAAGATAGTGCATTCCAACAAAAGATAGTACAGTAAAACTAAAAAAACTTTAGTCTTCACTTACTACAAACATTTTAGCGCGTTTTTCAAATTTTATGCAATACAATAGCGAATCAAAAATGTATGACGGCGAATCTAGCTCGCTTTAAAATTATGAAATTATGAAAATGAAACAAATGACGTTTTGGCGTAATCATGAACTGAATTAGGAAGAATCAATTGATGCCTCGTTTACAGCTGTGGACACTTCATCGGGGTTTGAACGATAAATCAAGTCTTTTTCTACATTTTTCCCAAGGCACCACTTTAATTTTGGTAAACCGGGACAAACCCCATGGGAAGCGCTGTCCAAATCAAATAGCAGAGAAACCGATACTTCCGGATCCAAGATGTTTGAAAATTTTTCTCTGGGTTCTAAAAGCAGGATAAAATTGATCCGGGGTCACGAATTAAAACACCATTTTGAACCCTTCCAAGAAATAATCAATACTCCCAGGTGATTTGATTCTTAACTAGCAGGATTCCAAAACTGTTGTCCAAGATGTGCGAAACGAAAAATGGCTCGTTTCTAAATTAATGGACACGTTTTGGGATAACTGTTTTACAACCCGTCGTTTAGGACGTCAAGGTCAAGGGCCTTTGACAAATTTTAGCGCATACCTGAGGTGCAAAGGACGTCTCACGGGCCAGCTATTACAATTTCAGGGACAAAGCTAAAGTTCACAACAGCACATTATGACTTTATTGAAGAAAGTTGGCCAAAATAAATTCATAAACCGAGAAGCGAAGCAGGCGCGCGTTTTTGAACGTTACCGCCGTCTCCGTCTCGGCGTTACTTTGAAAAAGGAAGAAACATGGTCAACGAATCATCTTCAAGGATGTTCCATTCAGCACGAAAATGCGAGGAAATTCCTCGGCAGCAAGGACTTGGGTTCTTTTCTGCTACCTCAGTTCATTTGTTAATGTACCAATTCGATATGATCGTTCTCTAATTTCGTTTCAAACGAAATAGTTCAGCGGTCCTGAGTTAGCAGTTTTGGTTCATCACAATGGCCATTAATTAGATCAATATCTGCATCAATTTGCTTTAGGGCCAAAGTTTCGAAACGTCAAATTACCCCCGAGTGGAGAAGTACTTTGTGTCCGCGTTCTTTGTGCAGTTCCGGAGGTAGCGTGACGGAAACACGAGGTAGAAAACAAAGACGACTGTATGGTTTGTTAGAAATTATCGTAAAGTTCGATGCGGAAGTTAACGTGTTTATCCCTCCATCTGAAGCCGTGCAATAATCTTGATTTTTACTCTCAATTGCAATTTCACCGCTACCTTTTGTCGTTTCATTTCAATCGCAAAAACATCTGTTACGCCGTCCATTGAACACGCAACACCCGTTCACTCTGTCCAATTTCTAAGCGAAAAACAAATTGTAAGTTCAACAAATGGAAATTTAACTGTGGAAATCCTTGACTTTCGTAAAACTAGTGATTGACAAAGGACTTTGTTTTCGGGAAATGGAAGCGTGCAGGTAGAAAAGATTTCGGGAATCATAAAATTGCATCTCCGCTTCTTCCCGCGTTTATTGACTGCCTCGTTCCTTCGCTTAGTCTCATTGTAAACACGGGACGACCCGCGGCGAGTTTTCACTGCTTTGTACTTTTCCGGCCAAATGTTTTCGAGGGAACTTCGTTACTTGACTAATGGTTGGCGAAAAATAGGCGGGAAAGTAGATTGGCTTGGAAGAGCTACGAAGAAAAGCGTACTTTATTTCATTGTAGCCCATAATTGAGTTATTCCGGATAAACAAAAGCTCAAACAATACCCTCTTTCCAAAGCAAACGTCCCTCCTGCTCATGGGAATTCCCATGGTGGGCTCGAGTTACTTCACAGGCACGCATGCAGTGTGGAATTCCAGTAAGCGCGCCGGTCACACTTACGACGCACGCACATGAATTCACACAGCCAGGCCTGTCATTACATGTTTTCTTTTTAGCCACATGTTTCATTTTGCGTTTATTAGGGATAATGCCGCATTATCTTCCCTTATCGCAGCGTACCTGATGGTCCTATTTCATTACATTAACATTAAATCCAACAATTATTAATTATGTGAATAAACAAACAAATAAAAAAGAAGTAAAGTACACGCAGTTGATAAATGAACGATAAAGAATTTTATCAATAAAAAGTCGCGTAATTAAAAGTAGTAATTAAAATTGGATTTAATATCATTTTACAAAATCTATTTGTCATCTTGACAAACTTTTTCCTCGGAGTAAAAACGCTTTTGAAAGTTTCATTGCCGTACGTTTTTTGAATGAAAAAAATGGGACTCGAAAATCGAAGTGCTTCGTTGCGAGACAAAATTTTTTGTTGGATGATCGTGACTTTTCCATTTCGTTTTATCGATTAACAGAACGCGTAACATTTGTCTTTTGTCGATGGCGTGATAGATAAGGAAAAATGAGCGTGTATTTGCAGGCTATGGCGTGAATTCCCATACATCAACAAGTCTGAGAACGAAGGACCCCCCACTTAAAGGAACCTCAAGTTCCCTCTCCGGGCTCCGCGTTCCCCCATGCTTTGGGAGTTTACGAGTGCATCGGCATGTGGCATCCGAATTCGAAAATGTCAAACAGTTGCGCGTTACACTTCGAGCGCTGCGTTATCGGGTACTGCTTCGAATCGAACTTTCGTGAAAGAAACCGTGGATAAAAACAGTGAGGATAAATTTCTCCCTCTGCAAAAAAAGCACGGTGTGAATTTTCGAGTTCAATGGTGGACTATTACAATTGTAAAATGTCAGGCAGTGAAGATGAATCGGAATCTCAGCCCCAGAATGGAATGTCAAAAGCGGAATTGCGTAGAGTAAATATGATTTTCTTCAATTAAAAATTCAATTAATTGTTCAAAGAGTCAAAGCATGCATTTCCCTGTTCAATTTGTTGCTCGAGGTGAAAATGAAACAAAGTTTTTCCAATTTCCAGAGCAACAAACCCATCATGGAGAAGCGAAGGCGTGCTCGGATTAATCAATGTCTAGACGAATTAAAAAGTCTCATTCTGGAGGCGATGAAGAAAGATGTAAGTTATGGTTTTCGCACTCTTTTTACCGGAGATAAAAAATCGAGAGTAGAACGTGATCTTTTCTCAAAATACATAACGTCGTTAATCATCGTTGAAGCGTGTGAATACTTCGTTTGTACGAATTCCAATTTTCGGTAAAGAACAATTGTTCCCTTATCTCGAGGTCGCCAACTGTTCCGAAGTTCGTGCAACAAGTGGAGGCACGTTTTGTTTTGGTGTTTTAGATATACCCAGCGTGGGAACGTGTCGTGCGAACCCTGTTCCGCATATGCTCGTTCTTGGTGCGCAAGCGCGCATACAGGCAAGCATATGAGGATAAACACCATGAAATGACACGCGAATGACCCATAGTTTCCCCGAAATAAACTTTCAATTACAATCTTTACAAATTTTCATCCAGAAAAACGTTGATTTTAATTGATAATTTTCGTTAACCGATTGATCGCTGGTAATCTCGGACATTTCCGTACGCTTTTGATTCGATAAAAGCCGCGCGCGATCAAAGAGACCGATTCCAATTGCTCGATGGTGAGACAAGGTCGGCGACACTCCCATGAAGCAATGAAGAACAATTCGTCGCAACCAAAGCGATCTGAATACTTGAAATTCCGTTCCAATTGCCGTTGAAACTTCCGTCCGAAATGCAGGGAAAGTGCCGGAAAAAATTATGTATTTCATTCTTCAAAAAACAAGGTCCTTTTTCCGCGGGGTGGAATTTAATACGGAATTTTCTCACCGTCTTATTCGCTCGGTGCACCGTATATCGATGTGTAATTTTATCCTTAAAGATTGATTTCTCAGCAGCCCGGGCATAACGATGCACTCTCACCAATCCGAGTTCATCCAGATGACTTCCGCTACCTGCTCCTCTATCCATTCGTTCTCTCTCGTCCGGTGTGTGTGCTACGCCCCCCGCGTTCGTGGGAACCTTATAATAATTATAAAAAAAACTCTACTCAAGTTGCACCTCCTTTTGTTGACCGTATCTTCTTTAAAGATCCATCCTTTTCACAGGATCTCCCGTACCACAGAGCCGTGATCGCGAATAGGGACCCTTTTTTTTGAAGATTGTCCTTCAACAGGTGCCTATATTTTCACATCTAATGAGCTCATTCATCCTTGGCGTTTTGGCCCGGAAGTCGAAGGAGTATCAGTTTCCAAATCTGGATCCTCACTGTTATTTCGAATTTTTTTGAATGAATTAATCGATGTTTCGGATTGAAACAACTTTTTGTCAACATTTAAAATTCCAACTCTTTGACGATCCTTTATTGTGGTATGAGTATTCGACTTTGAATCGACTCCCACGCTCATTGAAAAGGTAACCGCGAGTTTACCATAAAAATGCAAACGCCGAGCCGCCCGGGGACAAATCTCGAGCACTGTGCACATCACAATAGAATCTTTGAATCCTCTATGGCCAATTCACCTTTGTGCGTTATTGTTATTTAAAGGTCCGCCGAAAGCATCGGGAATATCGTGAGTTTTTCGATGTTTCAGGGAAGATCTTGCGGCTCAAAGGATGAGAAAATCTCATTTTCGATAGAAAAAAATATCCTGGATTTGATGGAAAAGTTCCCACGATCGCGATCCACGATTTTAATGAGAACATTTTGTTTCAGCCTTCGAGGCATTCGAAGCTGGAAAAGGCCGACATTTTGGAAATGACGGTGAAGCATCTGCAGACTATGCAACGCCAGCAACTTGGCACCGCCGTTTCGACGGATCCCGCTGTGCTGACAAAATTTCGGTCCGGTTTCTCGGAGTGCGCAACGGAAGTTTCGCGCTACGTAAATCATCTTGAGAACGTCGAGCCGGCAGTGAAGCAACGCCTCGTTACTCACTTGAACAGTTGCGTGAGCAACCTTCAACAAGTGGCTCCTTTTTATAGCCATTACGTGCCATATATGCCCGAGCGCCTTTACCCGGAGATCAAGGTCGGCTTCCAAAACGACTTCCAAAGCGGCGACGAGAATAATAACGGTAGCGCTAGAATCCAGATCCCGAGCGGCGTGCAATTGATACCCAGTCGATTATTGACGGGCGAATTGGCGCTTCTAGTACCCCAATCCACAGCAATTTCCACGAGTTTTTCTTTATTCCCTCCTACCCACGAATCCGGAGCTTCGAGAGCGGGCCAACCTTCGGCGTTCACAGCGGTTCAAAGATCTCGTAGCCCACTCGTCAGCCCGACAACTTCCTCGTCGAGTTTCGACGAGGCTCATCAATTGGAACCTTACCCGCTGTCGCAATCGCCCAAGGTACAACACAATCGTTTCAAAGTTCCGGAATACAATCCCGCCTCGTCAAAGTATTACCCTGTCACGGAAACGCAGAAAGCTCAAGTCAGCTCGAGTAGCGATCGCAAGTCCCCGATTCCGGTATTCGTGGAACCTAAAGTCGAAAACGCGGCGTCTTCGAGGAGGGAACATTGCGACCTTGACGACGAGAGTCCCGCGGAAAAGCTGCGCCAGCCATTATCCGTTATCACGGATAAAACGTGCAACAATAGGACTTTGACCTTCACGAAACGGGAAGGACTGAAGCGACGGCACCCCGAAGGGCTGCTTAGCATTATGGAGAAAAGGCCGCGGTATGAAGCGAGTCAGTCCGTCCCGACGACGAGTACTTCTTTCGGGGATAGCCGAAAGAACGAAGACGGGGCAGAAGATCTTTCCGGCAAATCTTCGTCGTCCAGCGAAAGAAGAGAGAATTCGATTGAGGGACATTGCGCCAGTGAGTCCAGTTCGTCCGTTGTCAACGGCGATATGTGGAGACCGTGGTGACGATCTCGTTAAAGACATAGAAAATTTCAAATTTATGCCATGTTTTGGAGTTCTTTCGGGAGTTTATATTTGTCGTAAGGTAAATGTCCCAGTAATGGACCACCTAAGCAAAATTCGAAATTCAAACGCTGATTTCCAAGTGAAAAATAACTTTTTGGATTCTGTTCTTTTCGTAAACAATGTAGGGTTCTCTTGAGAACAAGTTGCATTTTTTGTTTTTGTGCAGTTGTAATTAGTTTTTTGATTACGTGTAATTAAGTAGTCGAAAGCACGAATGTCCCAGTAATGGACATGGCTGGAAAACCGTGATTACGATTGAAATTGAAAATTATTTTTAACTACGAGTGCTGTCTGAAACGACAGCTTTTTATTTTGTAGAAATAGTTAATTATAATCACGTTCTTTGTGTTTCTTTCACGGTCCATTACTGGGACATGGTCCATTACTGGGACATTTACCTTATCACTGAAAACATTACAATGTATAATCGCAGGGCTCCGAAAAAATGAAACTTTTGGGTCGCGATTAATTATTTGAACATTGAATTGTTGTGGAAAAGTACGGGATGCATTTAGTTTATAGAATAATTGATGACGTTTTTATCAATTCAACTGTAATAATTTATCTGCGACCCGAAAAGTCGAACCGCAGGTTTTTGCGAAACGCTCAGTTGATGCAAAATGTAATATAGTCAAATAAGAATTCGAGACCTTTGTACAGTAGTGATATTTTCCGAATCTTTATATGTGATTATTTTTATGTCGAGGTGTGTTGGGCGGTATTAATTAATATCTCGTCATTTGTTGATAGTACGTTTTTCAATTGTACTGCGTGTATTTTGATAACGTGTATTGTGTATTTGAATTACAACTTGATGTTTTATATTTACATCGCAATTCATTCAAAACCTGTATAATTATATTTTCCAATGTTTTATTACATTTGGAGAAAATTTGTCACTTTTCTAGGGGATTATTTAGCTCGGTGAAAATAAAACTATCTACGGGTGAAAATAGCTTAATTTCACCTATTATTTTCACCTTACAGACCACCCTTACAAACACGGCGCGTGCGATTATACACTGCCATTTAGTTATCGATTTCTTCAATGAAATTTTCAAACGGTAAATTATTTCTTCCATGGTCTTTGTACCGACTGCCAGTAAAATATTTACATTCAATCGTGCAGAGATATAACAGCAGTTGCATGTTTTTACATTGAAAATCATGAAATTTCACAGGTTGTAATAGTGAACGTTATTTCGAATTTTTGAAAGAAAAAGATGAAAACAATTTCATGCAACTTGAGTTATCTCTAAAGGGTAATGCAGATTTGTTCTTACCAGTAGACGGTATCGACGGGCTTTAAGTTGCAGTTTAACAATGTTTGAAATACTTTTTGATACTTGCAAGTCAAAAATGTCAACGGTGACAGTTACCAATTGAGTTATTGACTGAGAATGAACATAAACGTACGCAAAGGTTCGAATGATTGCTTTGGTCATCCATTCGAAGAGTGATAATTAATTCGCTTGACGATGTATTATAATTGGAAGAATAAATTAATCAATTCAATCCAGTTTTGAATGAAATTAGGCCTCTTAAGTGCATTAAAGTCTGAATAAAGGTGCAATATTGAGATCTAAATTCATACGCAATTATAAAGTTTCTTCCGCATTCTTTTTATATTTTTCTCTTATTGTTCAAATTTAGGAACAATATACCGAAATTCATGGTTTAGGTGTCATGTCAGATGAAAAAAATGTTTGAATTTCGAATTCTTTGGAAAACAATTTACATCTGATAAATCTGAACTTGTTTTTCCGCGTTGCTGATAAATGTACATGCGAAAAAAGTTTGGTAGATTTTCGGTTAAACAGAGTCAAGTTAAACACAAGTTCTGCCAAAGAAAAATAATCTTGCATTGAGAATTCGTTTCAGATTTTTACGATGAAGACTTTTTACAATAGTTCCATATAAAAAGTTTCATCAGTTATTGTTTATTTACATGTTATGAAGATTTCAACATTTTAAAAATTTGTGCATCACATGAAATGGAATTTATGACTGAGAAAAAATTTGGAAGTATTTTTCCTGGATCGTGTATATGCTTATTTTTCTCACAAGAGGGCGCCACTTTATGCGTCGACAAGAAACAAAGCTCAACCAATAAGCAAGAGAAAAAGGAGGCAATAATGATAAAAAGTACGAAGCAACAGAACGCAATTTTATTAATTAATAAATGCTGATGAGCTACAACGGCGATAATTGCAGTAAAGTATAATCTCAAATTTTAATTCTTTTGAATGTTGAATGATTTTGCATACTTTTTGATTTGAATATACTGCTGGCTCTTATTTTTACGAAAAAATCGGCTGCTTCGTAAAACTCATGAAGAACAAACGTTACGATTGATTTTTAAACCGATTAATAAAAATTTCAAGAGCATTAACGAGCTACATTTGTTTATTATTCGGTTTAGTTTACACCGTAATTTCAACGGGAAACATTGTTATTTGTTATGGCGATTTATCAGCGAATGTAAACAACAAAGGGCGAATTCAGGGGTTCGAAGTACAATTGTCAGGGGAAAAACTTGTGTTTGTCATAGACTTCGTTTTTCAGGTCCTGTAATTCTCTTTCGATGTAACTATTTCGTGGATTTCAGGTGGACGAAATGTCTGTTTCATTTAAGAATTGCCATTTCAATTTATCAATATAGTTATTTCTGAGCTTATTTAATAGAATCGCATTTGCGATCTAAACTCTGTTCTTACCCCAAAAAATTATTGAAGTTTTGTACTCGCAGTATTGAAGTGAAATTTATTTAGTTGTCTCATACTGTCGATACTTTGAAGTATTGGTATTTAATATTCCGAATAAACCCCAGATTATAAGTGTCTTATACTTCCTATACTGAGGAGAATTTATTTTTAATACTTTTAATAGTCCGAAGTATTGGTGTTTAATACTTGTTTTGGGCAAGAGTGATGCGTGCAATTGCAGCAGAATCAAACCGCATAAGCACCTGTCAATTATTCACAATATCTGACAACTCTTGATCTCGGAAAAGTTGAGGTGCTCAGGGTACATGCACTTTTCTCACACTTGTCAACACTTGATCTCTTGAGAACTGACAGAGCGGAACAGCACATGCCATATATGTTCCTACAAAGTCGTTACGGAAACTGTTTTTGTGCTCGAAATCTTGGGTTTCGAGATGATTAATTAAACGGATCTATGATTAGTTCGTAATTTATGCGGTCGACAACACTAAACTCGTTTCGTAACTTAACGTAAGCTGCAATCATTTTGTCCAAGTTTCCCGTATAATGTAATACGTTTCCTATTATAATATATTGGAGTAACAACTTGAAATCATAGATGATGTAAATGTCATTAATTCTACCACAAATTTCAATTTCTATGATGGAACAGATGAAATGACAGTCACGTACTTATAGGTTAATTAACTTGTACGATATTACGTTGTGTCATGAATTGCGATCATTTGATAAATTGGAAAATAAATTTTTGCACCATCCCAAATATTTACCATCGTTTTCAAAGCGCTGAAAAATACATTGTTGGGGTTCTTTTTAAGTATAAAAATGCGCATGATATTAAAACAAGATGACAACATCGAAAATGCCGAATTCATCAAATTAATTCTCGTTAAAAATTATTATCCCGAGAATTTTATCAACGAACACATTAAAAATCGTATCCACAAAATTCATTCACTTTTATATTCGAACACACAAGAAAAAAGTAGTTGCAGTAGCCAATCAACAGCAACAGTCCGCTGATAAACATTACATTTGATCACAATAATATTATAGTTCTACCTTATATTGACAATCTTTCACAAAATCTAAATGTGATAATTGAAAAATACGATTTTGAAACTGTGTTTGAGATGAAGAATAAAAGGAATTCGAACATTATAAAGAAAGGAGAAGATATTATTCCGAAGGACCACACAGGGTGTGGTTTACAAGTTGGAGTGTGACGCACGCGAAGCAGTTTACGTAGGTGAAACAAAAAGAAAAGTGAGCACCCGCGTAAAAGAACATGAAAAACATGCTTCTTCAACGCATTCTGTTGTTACCAAACACCGATTGGCTACAGATCATGCATTTAAGTGGAAAGATGTATAAATATTGATCAGAGAGAATTATTATTACAAGCGTAACACAGCCGAAATGATTTTCATTAATAGACAAACTGATACCGTAAAATTTTAATACAATTTACGACAAACTGCTCGATAGTATTAAGATTTTACAAGCAAGTTCACTACAAGTTTAACAGCGATTCTCCTTTTTTAATACTTTGCGTCTAGAGCTTAAAAAATCACGTCCTGTCCAATCATGCTCGTCGCACTTTCTCTTTGATTTTAATTGTGGCTTGACGTTCCCGTAATCTTTTAAAATCTTTTCGGTTTGTATTTTGAATTTTCAAACAATTGACGATGTGTAATGACTTTTTTTATGTTCTAGTCATTGTTATTCGTAAAGTCGGAGTGTGTCGTTAATGGCCAAAGGAACAATTACATCGTAACTTTGGAGGAATTTGTAAGTTTTATGACACTCTTATTATTTATTACTTTCAACTTAAGTTCGAAAGAAAAAATGTTGATTCAGATCCCTGTAGAGGATCTGGATACGCAGACTGAAAGCTTGGATTTTTGAAATAAAAAGTCTAATTTTGAGAAGAAAAAAGCGGTGAATTTTGCATTGCTCCGAGAAATTGGCAATTAAAACATTCAACGCAACACGAAGTATTGCCAATAATATATATTAAAAATCGTTTTTGGTCATTCTGTACGTTGTAATTAAAACTAATTATGTATTGCAATCACTTCTCTTTGTTCATTACGACTGAACGATGCGATCCTCGTGGAAAATAACCGAAAATTTTAGCTACCAGATAAAATCGCTTACCGCAGGTAATTAAAATGTCGTTCATTAGAATCGAAAATAAAATTAATCGTGATCAGAGTCTCATTTTAACAAGAATTTTCTTAATTTATGTCTCAAAAAATTTTATACAGTTGACAAAACGAGTAGAACACGTTTATTTTCGAGCACATAAAAAGAATACGAAAACTACCAGAACTTTCGATACTTCTCACCATTTGCATCTGCAATTCTGATCAGATTCTGATTAGGACTTGACGACTTTTTCCAATCAGAATTACTTATCATCTCTTGAAATTTAATGAATAAATAATTACAGAGAGATTTGAATCAAAGTATCGTATCGACACTCGATTACTTTATAGCCACTTTGCTAGTGTGCCAACTTTGCCTCGTAATCTTTAAAACATGAACAAAAATTGTACTGTGAGACTTGGTCTTGCAAGACTTGATTGCAAGTTCTGATCTCACAGTTCAAGTATGAAACTCAATACGCGCTTCGTTAGACATTTAGAACTTTCAGATCTTTATTCGACAAAAAAACATGAAATTCAGTGTAATTTAGTGTCGGTTCATCAGAGCCCGTAAAATTGATTTTTCCCCTAATATTTCGTTTTATTTCCACGACGGCCCGGACTGTTCTTATCGAAATAATTGGTCATTGATTGCTCAATGTCCATGTACGAAAAATGTTATCCCGAATCAAGCCTTGTAAACCCTGATCAAGCAAACATGAATCCTAAATCGATAATCCCAATCGTCATTGTTTCTACTTTTTTTCAATGTCGCGCAGTCCTATGCAATTTAGGCCTCGCCTGATCCGTATTTCAATTCAAATTAGACTCAAGTTTTTTACGCGTACTCGCCCAGTAGTTTTTCAAAAATTTATTCCTGCATCGACGATAAGAAACAATATTGATCAAATAACGATAAATCAAGCATCTTTAACGATGCTAAACGCGAGGTTTTTTCTGCAAAGAGCAATCTCATTGATGAGATCCAAATCTTGACGATTGTACCCTTTTTAGATGGTAACCATTATGGCGTCATTCAAATATACGGTGTGCTCGCTACTATTGCAGCCCTTCGTGGTATCGGCCGTATAAATAATTACACTGGTGCACAGCAATTACTATAAGTTATGGCGCAGCCACCACAATTTGCAATGTCAAGACATAAACACTGCTACCGCTTACATTTGAATATATTAAGATCGTGCCGTTCACTGATTGGTCGACAAGTAAAGGTGTACGTACGTGAGCTACGATCTAGTTGACGATTTTTATTGCGGAAACGAACGTCTTAGACGCCGGAGCCTCCCGATACGCGAATTCTATCGTTTGCCAAGTGAAATCGGTTTTCTCTAGCGGTACGTACGATCTGCAAGGTTCATATCGCATATTTTCGGTCGTGACATTTCTATATTTACCCAGAAACATTGAAAAAAAATTTTGTTGACTTGACAAAACGGTATTTGATAGAGTTAAGAGCATTCCGGAGTCGGTCGGTCGGTAAGGCCGATCCTATGTTAAATTCATTTCCAGTCATTCTCCGATTTGGCTGCACAAATTGGCACAAAAATTTACAGAACGCTAGTTGACACACTAATGAGCTGCGCTGACTACCGAATTCTGTTCGAAACAGAC
>JABFQM010000740.1:0-29540 GCA_022816865.1 Zelostemma sp. ZL-2020
TAACTACTTTAATGCAAAATGTGTAAAAGCAGCTGAAATAATTGTATCTGAAAACAGTAATTTTTAATTACATTCCAGCTTTAATAACATAAAGTTAATACTACTTTCGACTTGAAATATTTATATATCACAGTTCATAAGTGTATACCCTCTCCACTCTTTGATTCTGTAAAGGCCATATTGAATCAACAGGCAGATCTATAAATCCAAATAAATCAGGGACTATGAAAAAGGTCCCAGAGAATCAATGAAAAGGAAGTAAAAAGAAGCGAGAAATTAGTCATCGATTGAATCAATGGCTTGTTGAATCAACTTCTTGCTTGAGAATCACTTACTTTTTATTGATTCATAATCGGAATGAGCCCAATCGCGGATGTATGTGTAGATTGCTTACTCAAGAAAAGTCTCAAAAACCAGTTTGGCTTCTTTAAATATATTCAGATTGTGAAATAATGCCCTGTAAGAAACATTTTAATATCTTCGAATGAATATTTTTTACTGGGAAACATTAAAGTCTCATTGAAATTTAATACGTAAGAGACTATCTTCTTGAATGCAATTTTTATTTGTTTCAGTAAGTATCGCGTCAGTTCAAGGAATAGCAGGAAGGAACGTCAGTCTTCCATGTGATATAAAATCACGCGATAGAAAAGATGCAATTTCCGTCGTACTGTGGTTTAAAGGAGGCAGCAACGAGCCTGTGTACCGGTAAATATATGTTCCTTTAATTTGCATATACACTGGCACGACTGGTCTCAAAAGTTACACTTTTTACAACATGAATTTATACTAGGTAATTATTTACGAGTAAATGAACTCTTTAATGTCACAAAAAGATTTTGTATTTATAACAAATGAACTTATCAGGATTACCCATTATTCTCTACTATAAATTGAATTGTTTCCTGAGCAAAGTAATCAAGGACGACATTAAAATTAATTTGTTTCATATCAAGAAAACATATTAAAGCATGACAAAAAAAATTTAATTTCCGTCTCCATCCAGGTTTATTTCTCGATTCTGAAAGCAGCAATTCAACCTGGAATAACTAATTACGGATTAACTTTTGAAATGTAATTAGAAAGGGAGTTGAAGCAAAAAATAATTAAATAAACTTCAGCATCTTTACCGTAATATTTCAAAAGTGAAAACAAAGGACATTAAAGCTCTGCGGAATAGAATTCTTAACAAGTCTTCAAATCGTCTACTCTATTTCTTATATACTGCCGAGAATGAACTTGGATGAAATCAGACTTATTAAGGAACACTTAGCTGAGTGCATACACAAAGATCTACGAGAAACGTTAATTCAAAAGAAAATTGAAAGCACTAGTTCTTTCGTATCAAAATAGAAGAAAAAGCAAACGTTGCAGGAAAATCAACTTTGGCTATAGAAAAAATTGGCTGAAGAATGATGTTTCAACATGAGTATTTACCATTTCTACAGATGCGCGTGTGTACCTACATTTCCATCAATGTTCGAAGGCTTTCTATTTCCAGTTCATTTTCTGCTATTTTCCCCATGACATGAGACAAACTTCTCCTTGAATGATTTTCAAGTGCTGAACATACACAAACGTGATACGCTGCTGCCTTCATAACTCACACTTCCTCGTGAATAGGAAAACTTTATTGCAGATGAAGAAGCATGTATGTAGATGATGGAACGGAAAATTTTCCAATTACGAAAAGTGTACTTGACGTTGCGACTTGTTTGGCAAACTCTTACTGCTTCTCCAATGTTGAGATTGAATATCAACTCTGAGACTCTGCGAAACAACACAAATTCCTAATTGGCCACGTACTTTAGGCAAACGCGAGTACAAATATTTAAATTGTCGTACGCTTTTTAAGTAATTATAATTTACTATATTGGTTCCGACATTTATTTCGATGCCAGGATTGGCCAGAAGCTTATATTAGAATTGCCACATTCAAGAAACTACTGAAATTAAATCGAGTTTGTAAAAGTTGTTTATTAGATTTCGGAGAAATGGCTAGAACGACTTTAGGGACATTTTATTTCTTGTAATAACCAAAAGTCATGTAACATAAACTTTTCCATAAAAGATTGAAAATTTTCCAGATGGCATGAAAACCAAACCTGAGAGCCTTTTATGCCGAAAGTTTAAGTGTTCCGTTGGCACAGTATTAAGAAAATAGTTTTAATTACGAACGTAAGAAATTGAATTAAAATCGAGCTGAATTTATATACACTGAGCTGAACAATTTTTGCTAAACTAACAATATTTCTTTAACAAATTCACGAAATTTAATGCAATTTTGTACAAAGGTCATAAAATTGCAGAGTCATATTGGAAGTTCAATAAAATTCTAATTTTGGAAGTTCAAAATAACTGATTCACGTTGACGAAAATGCAATAAACTTTCAGTAGGGGCTTGGAAAAATGATTCTGTCACATATGATTTATGAATTCATAAATCCAGTTGTGTACGCGTCAATAGAAGCATTGGAAGATTTGCTATCACTCTCATATCAAATAGAAAACCAATCAAGTGCAGTATAGCTACAATTTGCTACGCAATTCCGCCAACAGTCGCACACTCGCGCATTAGTATTTCCCCAGAATCGGATAAGGATCAAATTATACAGGCCTATCACTATGTAATTGAAATATTAGATAAAAACTGCAGGGTCAATGTTCATGTTTAATAAGCGGAAATTACTTTACCTGTTCCTTCTGTATCGTTAATTTTTAAAAATTTTGAACGGAATTTTCGGACAATGTTCTCAAAACTCTGTACTTTTGACTATTGCAAAAAAAATGATTTTTTTGACAAAGCTAAAGTTTAATTCCTTAACAAAAATCCAACTCTACCGAAATACCCAAGAAAACAGAATACAGATCAGCCCAAATTTGACGTAGATCTGTTCCAGATCTGAAAAGTAGGGCGGTCGAATCTGCCCATAGTTTCGCAGTTTTTTAGTTAAATCTTACGTATGTATTATAATAATATATGACTCCATAAAATATAATAAACATACATGAGACGCCTTATAAACATTGGTATAATCTTTGTTTGCACAAGGCCAGTAAACACAAAAATGGAATGTTAATGATAATTTGTACTACATTGACAAAACAGTTTTGTTGAAGCGACAAAATAATTTATCGAAACATTGCGTGTTAAGGACAAAAGGCATGGCAGTGAGCGCGAAGTAATTACATACGTGAAAAAGTCATTAGTCGAAGAAATTACGGGTAAAGAAAGCTCGTACGACGAAGGGAGAATAAGCGTAGGAAAAGCGCTGACGCCGAAAAGCGCCGAGGGCTGTTGGGTACAGTTAGCGCCTCGCAGAAACTGCTTCGCGCCGATCGACGTGATTGTTCCGACCTCGCTCTATTGTGGCTGGGTCGACTTACGCATACGTATACACCTACGTTCTGCCACATTTACGATACGTTTACCTATGATAGTGTTCGCTGCTAGCACGAATTATCGTACCATTGTCCGCACCGTAATGCCGCGTAATGGCAAACGCGCATGTATGTACAAGTTTAATACGTGCAGATACGAACGGTTCGATCCGAACCGGTCGACGATAATCGCTCCGACGACAAACCATCCTGCTATTCTCCATCCTGCTAGATCCATTGTGCGTTTTACAGCGGCGACGATTAAATCGTTTCTTTCCGAACCGACATCGCGCTCGATGTTCGGACAAACATCGCGCATACCTCTTTGTCTTTTTGCCATCTCAGTAAACGCTGTTCAATTCTTCGGCTATTAAATGCTCCGACCACTGGCACGATAACACGAGCTCGCACTGCTATCGAGTGCTTTCTGAATTATGACGTTTACCAAGGTGATCCTACAATGGACATACGAAAAAAAAAATACCGCAAAAAAGAGACAGCACTTTATAATCGATGGCAAAAAGTATTTTAAAAAGTCTTTCGCTCCACTCTTTTATCGATACTTTCCAGGACTTTATCAGTGCGATGAAGAAATCAAATTACAACTGTACCATCAGCTCTGTGAATCACGAGAATGTTTTGGTACGATAGAGATCAAACGTAAACTCCTCGTCTTTCAATGCTCAAGCTCGTTGGCAGTAGTAACTCGAGCTTTTCAAAAATGATAGGGTAATTTGTTTGATGCAATGTTCTGATTCTAGGGATCGCAACCACCGTCTTAGATTTTTTTGTAAGCTGAGAAGTATGCATCAAATGTAATAACGTTATTCCGAAAAAATGTTCATGTTTCTGCCAAAGAATTGTACAGGGGAGAGTCTTCCAAGTTGAGAGAGTTCGAGGATGAGATAGTCGCAAAAATTCCTAGTCATTATTCCAAAAAAAATTTTACAAATTAGAAAAATATTTGAAAGTTTCATCGAAAAAGTTATTCTTCGTTAAATTGAGAATAAAAATCACAAATCGTCATGGTTTTAGCTTCTTGTTTGTTTTTCCTTCATACTTAATCACTTTCGAATTCCTAGTCTTTTTTTATGTCGAATACTTAAAAGTTTTTACAAATTAAAAATAATGTTTTAACCTTGAACACTGTCCTCTACATGTTTTATACACGAACGTATTACACTCGTAGTCTCTTTCATGTCACCAATATTCTATATATTGCTAATAACAGAATTAGTTCACAAACGTTAATGAGCATATAAATAGGGTCTCTCTACTGCTTCGCGAATGCAATATCACATGTGACACGCGTCAGTTGTAATTTCTTCCTCATTATTAATCCTGGGTAGATACAACGTATTCTGTTAAAGCACGTTATTCCAGAGATAATTTTTGACACAAAAGCCTGACAAAACTGTTAAATTTCATAGTAGTTATTCCGGCAAAACTCTTGTAAATACCATACCTCTCCATTCCTTTTTCTTTTATTATTTTCTAAAGGTGAAAAATAAATTTGAATTCCGTAATTGTTACTGTGTTTAATCTTAAAATCTCTCCCAATTATGCACTGCTTGGTTTATTTCAATAAATTATCTCATTCAATGTACGTAATAAGCTAATGCATAATCGACTTATCACATAAATAGTACACGTTTCCGCATTCTTACTTTTTAAAATAAATGCAGTGCTCTTTTCCGTGAGATTTTTCTTCTGATGTACTTTCGTATCAAAAATTCAATTTTGTTCTCAAAAACAAAACAAATGAACTCGCAGTTCCATTCAGAAATGAATACAAGCTAATAGTTTTTCTTTGCATCAAGTAAACTTACAGAAAAGTAGAAGTGAAACAGAGTTGGAAATAATTAACGAATCAAAGAGATTTAGTTGAGATTTCTACAAAGAAACGTGGTAATAGATTTACGGAGAATGTTTCAACTTCGCAGATCTAAAGAGAAATAAAACTACATCTGTAAAAGAAGATAAAGCGATGGTAATTTTGTTCCATTTCAAAAAAATAACGTGCACGGAAGAAGAAAATTAAGAAGAATAGAACCAACACCAAGAAAACTTATTACGGTATCGCAGAATAAAATGATTCATTTTTTGAATCAAGTTGTTACTCAAGATGTTTTACAACTGTAAAATGCAAAATATTCAAATATTAAGCAAGTCCAAGTGAGAAATTAATTACTCTGCCATAATTATTTCATTTCTCAAGGTCTTGCCCTACGTTTTTAATAGAGAACATAATAATTCTCAAGATTGCGCGACGCAATTTTTTAATAAAATCCAACAGTCGTATATTGCAGCGCCCCAACCTATCGTACAACGCACGAAAGAAATTTTATTAAATTCCAAACTTTCTTGACTCGTGCATAAGCAGAAGTTAATTTCTCGAAACAATGGACTGCAAATTCCACTGTGGCAAATTGAAAGAACGAAGACCTTTATGTACAATAAACGCTTCCAAAGTTTCCAGCTAATTCACTCTAAAATGTATGAAATCGATGTATAACTTGGCCAATACCGACCTACATTAAACCGAATATAACTTTCATGAATGAACTAGGAATAGCTATTAAAAAGTTTGCCATTGCTGGCTCAGAAACAATGGAGTAATAATATGTGACATGAATATTGCTACCGCATTCAAAATGTGAAATTAGTTTGAACACGTCAGCTTGATTTATGTTAATTTAACACTAATAATATTCATATCCTTACGTACAGAGAAATGCCACGAGGAAGTACCAAGATTTCAATATATTTCACATTAATTGCAAGGTACACTATACAAATTATAGAAAAATCGGAAACTGAAATTGTTGCAAACTTTCGAGTTGTTTCAATTTGCACTGAGGAAGAAAACAAAAAAAAACATACCTATTGTTTTTGCGCATTTGTATGAAGGTCCAATTATTACGCCATGGTACACATTGCACCTGTTAGAATATTATGTTCCGAGTAAAAATTGTTACGATAGGAATCGCACCTAGTGCAATACGCGTCGCAATGCTCATGATACCGTTTTCTCAGCGCTCTATAGGAATGAATTATTGAAATCCACCGACGATCAATAAATATTCACTGATTTTCACTGATTCGTGTTTATAAACATGAATAGAGTGATAACACGAATATTGTAGTGATAATCTAGTCCATTAAATTTCCATTGGTAAATTCCCATTGAAAATCTCTGATCGAATCAGCAAAAGAAAACTAACCGAGAGAGTCAGATATTATAAACTTATAAGTTTCTAGTAGCATTTAGGAACATTTGTAGTTTTATTATAATCATTGCGCACGGAACTGTTGGACGCAATAGGGATGATTTTAATTCTCACTTTTCTTACATTATTGGGTGCTGTATTGATATTTCTCAGTGACTCTTGATTGGATTTTGTGACTTTTTGTTTGGATAAGATCATTATGCATCTAATTTTTGAAACTGCACTTCAATTATACTATATTTTTATCAACATCCATTACACTATATTTTGTGACATTTGTACCAAAAAACACGACTCGTCTGCCTTTAGAGCGTGCATACAGACCGCGTTTTAGAAAATATTATAGTATTCATATTTTCTTTATAAATTCATATATTCACATTAGTTTCCATTTCTGTTAAAATATCATCAAAATTCAATGACGCGTTCAGTTGATTCATTTTAAATTTACGATTTACATCCGAGTGCGCTGCAATCGATGAAATATTTGTATTATAATTTGTGAGAACAATTTCCAATCGTAACAAACAAAGTAGATTAAAGGAAAAATAATAGCAAGATTCAGCGACCGTAAGGGTTCACAGTATTAAGCATATTTCATGCATCAATCTTGCGTTATTCATCAACCAACTATATATTTCGCGAAGAAAAAGTATTTTTGAAGCACGATGCGATTGCTTCCGTGGACGCCTGTTGGCAATTGAAATCTATTTTGCTGTCGCCGTTCGCGAGAGGCCGCGTTGAAATGAAAGTTAGCGGCGGCAAATTGTATTTCCCTCGTCGAGGGACGACAGGAGGCAGGGGGAGGAACGGAGCAGAGAGTAAAACCAGGAGTTGCCACATAGCAACGCCATCCGCAATTGCAATCCTTTAATTTTATGCGAGAAGTTAAGCTTCTTTTAAGAGTCCCGAGAGTGGTTATATCGCTTTTGCTTTTCCATACACTCTTGGAACTTCAGCTCAGGATTCATATGCCGAACTGAATTCTTTTTGGTCTTTTTATCATACTCATTTAGACTCAACTGAAACCATACTCTTTGAAGAGATAATCCCACTAAATCATCAAAAAAACTCTGTAAAGTTTTGTTACAACAGACCTATTTTATTACTGATTACTCATAACAAGATGACAAGAAAACGAAACACATTAAATTTTATCTATCCGAGATGGCTGTTGACAAGCAAAAGATAACGTTTAATTACTTGAATTAATCAAGTGAACTAAGCATTATATTACACTAAATTGGATGCATTTCAAATAAAGTTTTGATTTTATTCAATCTGAATAAAATGTTGTTGAAACATGAAAGAGAAGCTCAATATTATTTCACATTAACATCGAGGAAAATTCGAATCATAATTACGATTTCAATACTACTTTCTAATTAAAATGTATGCCACTTGAGAAAATAGTTTACGTGCTGACAAGTTTGTTAATGCAATTAATGAAGTTCGGGATATATTTATGTAAAAGTCAGCTTGTTACACGGCAACTTTCTCCATTTTAAACTTTTCTCGAGTAACAACAGTCAACAGTAATTACTTGTTATTATTTTTTGAACCATGAGAACTCGACAACATTGTTTGTTTATCAAAAACTTTCAAGTTTGTGAATTGTAATTGTTTGAAATCGCAGCGAAAACAGTAAATCAACCTCGGCATTTGCAGTGCATGACAAAGTTTCGTTTCGATGTTAATGCGATACTCGTAGGAAAATGTCAAGTGAATACGCACATTTGATTGGCCATACTTTTAAAACTGTCAATCTGAAATCAATCTGAAAAATAAAATACGAGGGTAAATAAATTTGATTGAATGGTAAAATACAGCGTATAAGATAGCGGTCGGCACAAAAGCAATCAATAACGCTGTCTGCATCATTTATCAGAAGCGGCGAAGAGAAACAGAAACGAAAAGGGCAGATTTTGTAACGATTAAATTCAATACTTTTCCTCCCTCTGCGCTGTAACGAACGCATGTAAAATATTTAATTAATACCATTGCGGTTTAAATTCTTTTGATGCCATGCAATTTAATGCGTTTACGTGTTCTGTTTTATGTTCCATAAAAATAAAACGTTCTCGTTGTAAATCACGATTGATTTCTTCTAACAGTAACCCGGATTTAATGACCGTTTTTTTTACTTTAATGGTTATAAACTGCATTCTGTTTAAACAGTAGTGTACAATCTTACAGCAAAGTAGCTTTGGCACATTCAAAAACAATATTGCACGTGTCAGCGAGGCAAGAAGAGCTTCTCTTCCGAGAAAAAACTGTTTATCTTCAAGCTTCAGTAGATCTGTTCGATCCGCTTTAATTATCTGATAAGTATAATAAAATCCTGCATTTAAACTTTAACGTTTCCTCAACGCACATTTATATCCGAAAGTTCACGAGTTGACTAATTCCGACACGGGAAATTCGGCAATATAACTGAAATCACATCGAAACGATAGTTATCGCAAGCATTAAATGGCAAAATCGAGTGACATGTCGTAAAAGATTCTGGAATGGCGCCATTGGTTATGAAATAAGATTCACATTCAAATTTTATCGTACGAAATATGCTGATCAGTAGCGACATTTCGGTACTAGGAACGTTCTTCAGCCGATCGTTGGAACACAGCAACCACTCAGCAACATAGCAACGCAGTCGACGAGGAAAGATTTCAAAAAGATTTGCGAGCAGGCGAAATTCCCGACACCCGGCCCATGATGCCAAGTATCGACCTCGAAAGTAAGAGGTTATCCGACTCTTGGACCGATGCACTTTTATCGGGGGCGGAAAAGCGCAAACTCTCTTTCCTTTCCACTACTGCCGATCATCCACGCACGAGTAGGTAACCCGCTCTTACCGTGCCACGACACTCGCAGAACTATGATGAACTGCAGTGAAAAATTGATCCCGTCAGATAAGACCACGACTCACATCGCGCAATATTCATATTTCACAGTAATACTTTGTACGTGTACCGCAACGGCAGAATGTATGTTACATTTAAACAGACATTCGACTCTCTAATCCAGTGAAACTGAGAAAGCTCTTGAAGATATATTATCATAAGTCGTTATTTAACTTTATCATTGTCACCGGTTCAATTCCAACTTTATACCGCCACTTTATCATCGTAAAGTGCTCGTGGAATGTCTGTAGGCCGAAACATTGTTTTCGGTAGCATTAATCATAGTCTTTACGCTGTTTATTTTTTCAAAACGTTTTTGACTTTACTACACTGAGGAAACGACATCGTAACTGGCGCTATATCATATCGTAAAATTTTACGATAAGAAATCGTAACTGACGCCCCGACCTCATCGTAAAGCTGTACGATCAGAAATTTTAATAGAAATAGTTGAAAACAGGAATAAAATGAGAAAATATTGACACTTGATCTGCAAACAATAATTACGCTTGAAAATGCAAAAGAAGAGTATCATTTATTGGCAAAATTAATTATAAAGGTAGCCATAGTTGCTATTTGGAATCGTAATTCTTATGATTTTTACGATCGCACCTGGCACGATGGAAATCGTAAAAATTACAATATTGTTTTTAAAAAATTTTAACTCTCTTCACGCATGAATTTGTCCGGTTAACGTTACAAATTACACATGCTTTCATGAGTTCCAAGTTTTCCCGAGAATTTAGTCAGTTTGAGCGGAAAAATCAATGTACTTCTATTACCATACACAATGAAAAGTAAACTCATAGAAAACGAGACTATGCTTTACGGTAATAGAACAGAAATGTCAATTAAATGAATTCAGATTGATAAAAAAATGTGATATTTACAATTCTTTGAAATAAATAAATGGTAATAAATCTTTAATCAAAAACCACAAATTTTAAATATCATTCTCGTTTCATTAGTCTCATCTAATTAATGCAAACGTTATTCAAACTATATTACGGCAAAGGAACGACAAAGAGCAAAGCTTTGAAGCAGTTGATATGCACCTTTCGAGTAATTAAGTGCAAACTTTCTATTTAAAAAAGAATAGATAATTAATTAATTTCGTACTTTTATCTGGAAACAGAAGACGAGAATTCGATTTTACAATCACCGCTAATTATTGAAGACATATTTTCAGTCCATTCATCAAAGCGTCTCAAATATAATGCAATAACTATAGCCATCTATTTTCCAGCACTTGTTTTTGTCAGCAACTTTGTTGATTGTCAAGTGAAAATGGTGTAAAATTATCAAACTTTTGCTATAACTATCAGTATTTAAGAGCATGTGTATGAAATGCTTGTACTCATGCATACTACATTATTATCGCAGCAAACACGTTGTCGTTACAGGTTCGATACACATTGTGCGGACTCAGCATCGATCGACCATAAATTTAACTAATCCAATTAAAAACTGCACTGCTACATGAAATAACGACATAATAAAAATAATTTTCAAATCATGTTACTCAAACTTTGACTCGATGTAAAATTTCACTGCTTCAATCCACCTTTCCATCCAATGCTTACGATTACGCGAAGTACGGGTTCGAATTCATCGCTTCGAATAAAAAATTTACGTTACTAATTTTACAATGACATCATTGAAAACGCTGAAATTAAATGTCCACAAAATGCATTTCCATGAAATTCGTCGAAGACCGCAAACTTCGGTTAATTTCCTCAGTTTATTCACTTAAAAAATTATGAAAACAGGAAGAAACAATTTAGCGGAATAACCGCGAATATTGACTCTGTATAACAAATGGTTGGTAATACGAGTTGAATCGAAAAATAATGAACAGAAATTATTCATGTGTTTGATTTATGGATTAATTGTGCGTTTAAAAACAAACCAGCCGAATGAATATGAAATCCTTTACATCGCCCGTAACTCAATTCGTCGTTGTGGTGGTGCTAGAAAAAGCATTTGTGTTTTAATTAGGCTGCGCATACTATGATTCGAGGGACGCATTCATACGCTTTCAAAGAGTAGAAAGCCGGATGAAACAAGCGTGTGCATACAGTCAAAGCTCTGCAATTATTTCTTTTAGTACAGTACCATTTTGAGATACTTTAGAGGAATTTCATTAAAGATAATGGAGATGGTAACTGACTCGTAGATCCAGACTACTTTTTCGTTGGGCATTTCCTCGATATACGCAGTTGCTTTATAATGCCCACTTGCCCTTCCACTTCAGCATTTCGTAATCTCCCTCAGGGAAGGTTTCAGCAGAGTTGACCAGTGCTAAACTCAGTTTAACCCTTTTGCATTTTTCATCGTGCGCTATTTAAGTAAGAGAGAATTTACCACCATAATTTAACAACGAAAGTTGGAGATTTTGAAATTCAAATAATAATATCTTTTGCATTGTCAAGCGTCGGTAGTAAAATGCCCTCGATTCATGTTATAAAAGTCTCGCAAAAAGTTACGATCTGTACAACTTAACAAGTACCTTCATTATGTTTTATCCAGCATTCGACTTTATTCAGAAGAAAATGAAAAATGCAATGCTGTAGATTAATTGCGATGAAATACGTAATTAACATCGAATTCCCCAGGCACTGATCAATGAATTATTATTATGAAATACTATAAACGATACACAAACGGAATTTTAAATGAGACGACGCTTTGTGAAAATGAAATAATGAATAAAATATACATAAATTATGTCAGTATTGCTAAATCTCATTAAACTCATGATGAAAAATGCATTAAAAATTGCGGCGTTCGATAATTTAAATGCACTTTGAACGTGTTTCCGCATTATTTTTCATTACTCTTCACAGCTTATTTCGAAAAGTTCGTCCACGAACTTGTTTACAATGTATTTAAATCCGATATTTCTACCTAATTTCTGGTCAATAATCGTCGTAAAAGAAATTGGCGATTGACTCTGGGGAAACGAGATTGAGTTTGTTGATGTTATTTTAAACTGAGACCTCATTCATTAGCCAAACGATTGCTAATGTTGATCCTTTGGGTATTTTATTTTCTAATGCGCCAAAACATCAGTTTAAGATTCACAATTGATTCTCTTTGTTTGAATATTTAATTAGAAAGCACAAATTGTAGCTGTTTAGTGAACCGAGGTGTTAAAGAAAATTTTTATTTTATTCTTGTAGCAAGAAATGTATGTTTACGTCATGGTTCTAATTGAATGTTTGACACTTTGTAATTAAGACTCTTTTTGCTGTAGGTTAACAATCATTTTGAAATAGAAAAAAATGCACAAAAGGTGCAATTTTTCAAGCTCCGCAGGAATAAAAAAGCACGTTTTTTATGCAGGTGTTACAAAAAGAAAATTAATCACAAAGTCCAACGAGACAGGCCAAGTTAACTTGAGTTTTAACCCCAAGACGAGTCAAAAAAGCATTAAATATTATATAAGCGATGTGAAAAAATTAATTAGGTTTATTCGGCAAGAAAACATTTTCATTTAATTAACGCGGCAGTAACGACGATAAAAAACATATTATTCTTCATATTTCAATATATTGTACTTGTCGGTCTGACTAAGTCTGACAAAAGAGCTACCTTCACTACTTCAATGAAATCTTACACGAAAGATGACAATAAAAGTAAAAAAATTTCCCCTCGGAATACACTTATTTAAATTTTTCAACCAATTTTACAATAGAAAAACTTTTCTGCAAGTCATTGATAAATTTGTATTTCTTATAAACATTGTACTGTAAATCAAAGGATTGAGAAGTTCAACTGACTCTGAATCAGCTTTAGGGTTTAGTCAATGTGGCGCTTATTCAAAGAAATGAATAAGTAAAGAGCTTTATTATGACATCCTTTTAAAAATACCAAATAGGCAGGACCCTACCAAAGCCCTAAAAAAAATATAAGACTACAGAATTATTTGAAGCCTTCAATTCACAATTTGAAGAACGTTCGATGTCAAAATGATAGAAAAGTTATGAAAAAATATGCATATAAAATAACGTCCGACTACAAACTTTCGATAAAAGAGATCGTGCTCAAGAAGCAACCGCTGAGAAAGTAAAGTTGAAAGTAATGTAATAAACGCCGTCTTACAAAAGGAGACTCTGTAAAAGCGAGTACACGTCATGAATTTCACTACAAGATGTTTGAAGCATCGTAATATTACTTAATCCTTACAAGCATCCTTAATTCGACCCTTGAAACAGTGATATCAATCGAAGAATATTTCCATTTTCTTTATTCTTGGACTCGTCTCAAGAAAATCGTATCCTATCCCTTCTATTTGACAACAAAATAACGTTTTTACGAGTTGATCCAAAATAACATTTTTTCAAGATAGTCTACATAGAAACGGGCTAAATTCGATTTTAAAATTCATGCTTCGTTCACGATGTGACGCTGATTACAGGACCAAGACACTAAAAAAAGAATAAAAATGACGCAATACCCCTGTGAGCAAAAACAAGATTTTTGTTCGAAACTAGATAAAATTAAAAAGATCAAAGAGGGGGCCGATATTACCCACGCTTACCTAAATTTTTAACCGTTTTTCGACCTATGATACACGTCTGTCCGTCATTGTTTTAGTCATATGCAAGTACCTAAAATAGATATTTAAAGTCCAATTAGTTTAATCGCTAAAACTATAAATGAGTCAGAAGTAGCCTCTAATCCTTCGTTAAAATGTTTGTTTTCACGAACTTTTAAGCTGTAATACTCGAAAAGTAAACAGACAATTTTCTATTCCTTATTATAAACCGTATGAAGAGTTCAAAAATATAGAAGTTTCAAGTATATAACTTATGAATAAACCGTCAATATTGAACATAGCAACTTTAAAGTGAATAATCTCTCACAAACTAATCAGTCGAGTTCCTTTAAATTTGTAAAATGTATTTGCCGATACTAAACAAATTTGTCAGAAAACACCAGTACTATTACAAAAAGTTCTTGAAAATTATGGTACGTTATTCATGAAATTGTATCATCACTTAAAAACGTTCCTCGTTCGTCCATCAGGTATGACGCTCGTAATCAACATGCGAAGAGAGCCACGAACATCATGCACTTTTGGAATAACAGAGCAAGTTTTAGTGCCTCTCCGCCAGCCCATTTACTCGTTCAAAATCTCACCGAAAGTGACGAAGGAGAGTACAGATGTAGAGTGGACTTTAGAAACTCGCCCACGAAAAACGTGAAAGTTAATCTGACAGTTATCGGTGAGTAAAATGTTGAAAAATGTATACCATGTAAAATTCTAATCCGAATAACGCTGAATATTGTACGTGCCGAGATGCCTTTACAGAGGTCTTACAAACTCTTCAGGTATTCAGCATAAATTCATTCTCTTCCGCAATTTGGCGGAAAGCAATTTAACAGGAAATTTCATCTGTGAAGATATTATCGCCGAGATGATATTCGATCATTTGTAGCCTTATCGGAATACATATTGATCTCTACATTCAAGAGTCACCTGCTTGTAAATGGATCTTTGAGTTGTCCCGTAATCGAATCAATGGGAACATCTGCATGGTCTCGGAGGAGCATTATAAGCTTCTTCCCTCGTCTCGAGAAGTTGATCTTCTTACTAGAGATAAATGAAATCATGGCCGGAAAATTGCGTCTTCTTTCCCGTTTATTTTCATTTTCGAATAACGTGCTTTGAAGATAGTCTTATACGTGATAGTCTTATAACCCATTTCCAATCTAACGATTAAGTAGAACTTTTCGTAATCGCCGTAAATCAGACGCCAATATTCTGCATTCAAACTACCTTTTAGATATTTTTAAATTCCACTCGACATTCTCTCCACTCATAGATTCGACGAATGGAGTAGAATTTCAGCTGATCCCGTCAGAATATAATCCGACAACTGGGAAAGGTCGTGCATACTCGGCTATTTTCATCGTTCATTCAATGAATAGAAAATGAAATGATCTCTTCCACTTTTGGAAGGTTAAAAATACGAGACCTTGCCGGTAGAGGCATTTCCCACGGTTAATTTTTCCACGTATGAAATTAATGGAACGAGAGTTAAGTGCCAGCTGAGTAAAGCCGAAGACCGTTTAATCAGCGATCGCAGCGTGAGTAATCGATGCACCTGCATCTTCTCTTCTTTTACGAACTGACAAAGCTCCCAAAAAAGAATAACCACACGAATAAAGCACCGAGAGAACGGCAGTTTACTGCCTCGGCAGGAATCGGTTAGCGGTGATTGCCGAAAGTTGGCACGTTGCCCGCTGTTTTCGGCTCAGAGTCTAAATCGAAAAGGGAGAAGCGACGCTGAATTTTAAATCTATATTTGGGATTATATACGTAGTGTCAGTCTGTCAACAAGATGTGAGTGAACATTCCGAACGAGGATTTTTTCGATTTTCAGTTTCACCGCTGAAAACGTACCATTTCCGACTGTAAAACCTTTCGCCAGCCCTGTAATCTTATCGAATCTTCAAATCCAACTATTCAAATTTTCACCGGTCTCTGATTGTTTCACCGGGCCCATTCGTTTTGATGGTTTTCGTAACGGCTGTTTTTTTTTAAATTTCGGTGTTCCGCTCACGTTTCTTCTCTGAATGTTATTGAGTTTCAACGGAAAACGAAAAAATATATGTATATACATATAGTTCGAATTATTAACAGACGTGATATCGACTTGGAGAGCGTTTGAAAAACTCGCACGTAGCAGGAAAAGCTGAAAATTCAATATACGCTCCAGTGCAAACATAAACAAACAACTAACGAGAAAGAACGTTTGTGGTGAAACATCCCAGATCGTATTTCTTATCTCGTCTTTCAAACTGGATATCAATCAGCTGGTTTTTTTTCCTTTTGTTCACATTTTCACAGGAAAAATATATAAAAAATGCAGATTTCGAGTATTTTCGGATACTGAAAATAGAAGTGCGTACTATTGGAATTGCAATATAACTTTTTTCGAGAATTCAGTGCGCAGAAAGCTACAAAAAATTAACTCTTCTTTTCCGGACAATAAAACCATACAGAACCGAGTAATGTTTCTGCGACGTACAGTAAAACGGGGGGAAGATCATACAAAGTGAACATGATCACCCTTTTACTCGAATTTATAGACGTAGTGAAAAAAACAGCACATCCATCTACATATGCACAGGGTGAATAGAATACACCGTTTTTCTCCACCATTTCTCCTCAAATATGAGTAAAGAGTAATCATGTTCACCTCGTATGATTACCTTCACCCCGTTTTACGGTAGAACTTTAATAAAAAAGATTTTCTCGATTGTTTCAAATATTATAACTTTTGTTCATTAATATTATACAACAGTACAATTTTTTCCTCTAGTTATACAAAACTTGTGGTTTTTTATTAATTTTAGTCAATATCCTATTTTAATTGTTCATTAATTTCTCGAAGTTTAGATCGCGGGAAGGATGGCATAATTATGAAAGTTTGAAACGTCGGCGAGTTTGTTGATAAAAGATTAAGCTGGGACATTGGCGAAAATTAATAACTACCCATGAACACGAAATTTAATTATCGAATGAAAGCATACATGGTTTTCATACATGATCATCTTCATGTACGGACCATACATTAAGTCGTTTTGATAGGACTATTTGATTAACTAGAAATGAATACTAGTAGCAAGAAAACGTCTGGGTTCCATTCTGGTGTAGCAGCGAATGATAGTGATGAATAAATATCATTGTGTAATTAATTCCATCGTCAAATTTACACTAGGGCATTATTAGTCGTTGAGGTTGTCGCTACAAATGGACTGAGTTCAGCGTTCACGGTCGTCTGGGTTCTCTCTATGATGTGACTCGCTGTACTTAGCATAGCATCCATTTTCCTTAATGGACGACATTTCAGAGATAGTGCCGAATCAATACGAAAGGTCGTGAAGGAAAAAACCGTTTCCAATAATCTTATAAATTTCACATTTTTCGAAGCAACTTTAACGCGAGCTTTAAAAAACATGCCCGGGAAAAAAGACGAAGCATCATCTCGTGTTGTTGCGAAGTAATAAACGAAGGGCGGGAAATACGTCATAAAACATCAATTAATTAATAAACATAAATTTGTTAATTACTCATTTTTTTGATCGTTAAAATCTTGAAACATGGTTTTTTTTGTTAAAATGTTCATAGGGAAAATGTACTGAAAATGATGTACAAATTTTCCTTATGTAAGAAAAACAAACAAGTCTGGCTGTCACGCAGAACAGGGGTCTCGTCATGCCCGTGTTTGTTTTTGTTTCGTACGAACTTTTGAGCTGAAATGCTCGCTACTTTTAACATTGCGTTCAGCGACTTCGATAAGCTCATTCATGTTTACTTGTTTTTCGGTTTGAATTAAATTAAAATGAAACGAGGTTTTCATTAAAATTGAACATCGGCGACGGAAAATGTTTCCCATTATATTACAAACAATAATGCGAATTTTTAATAAATTATTTCATTGCAACAGCGTGCTTCCTAATTTACCCTATTACTATACACGGATGCAGCAGCCTTATACCATTCGCTAATGATATTTGCAAATGTGCAATTACAATTGTAGGCCATTTGCCAAATTATAAAGCTGCATTCATTAATTACTCGAGTACGGCAAACATTTTACAATTATTCTCCAGTTTCTTCCCGTAAAAAAATGTCAATAGTACTGCGACTCACGCGCATGCATATTTTTAATGTTTTTTTCACATTGAAAACTGTTCCAACGAGAAATTTTTCATATTTCAATATACCTGAATTTCAGCGCCAAATGTCAGGCACATAGCCAATCCCTCGAGTTTTATCACTGTTTTGCCAGTGGTTGAAGAGTGACAGCCAATTAAAGATTAGCTATTGGATATTTATCTGATGGATTCATATACGTAACGCAAAAATATTATTCACAATCTCGTGAAAATTTCAATATACTTTTATCTTAATCCTATCAGGGAAACTGTGCACCCCGATGAATAAAAAGGTGTTATAAACGGTGTGAACTTTCGAAGTTGAAAATGCAGAATTTCTCTCTACTTTACGGTATTTTATAGAGTACGGAATGCAAAACAAATTATTGACTCTGTAACCGATGCAACAATGTCGCGCATTAATGTTATGAATAATTTATTACAGGCTTGCATTGGCCAACGATATACATAATCCTCAGCGCTGTAATGTCGAAACATCAAACCATCAAAACTGTTATTATCCACGCTAAATTTATCTGCAAATATCATTTGCCGGAATTCGAAAGTTTTCGAGTTCAAATAATGATAAATATTGGGCAACAACCGCTCGTAGGTATATGTACGCTCGATACGATAGTCTCGACGTTTCTGTTTCTTTTTTCACCGTCTCGGAAGAGAAGTCACAGCACGTACGTCAATTTAATTTTTCGGTAACGAAACAGGACGTTGGAAGAAACGAGGTTGAGCTACCAGATCGCTCAACGCCAATGTATAGACGCATTGGCTCTTAGCCCAAAATCTTTGGATGGAAAGCGTTCGAGGTCTTATTAGGATCAACGAAGCGTACGACCCTTAGCTTGCGGTGATGCGGAGATTAATGGACGACTGTCGTTTTGTCAGATAACTAAAATCTTTTCCCGATAGGTATACCGAAGAATAACATTCCGCCGAGCAAAAAGACTCGTAAAGTATACGAAATATCAATTCCGACCATTGCTCTCAATTTTCCCCGTCTTCTGCGAGCGGATTTCTTCACGGGGAAAAAGTCTTCCCGGCTCTATCGTCGTGAGCATCTTCGCGAATCTTGGAAGAATATTTTAACCCCCCGAGCAAATGGCAGTAAACAAAAATATGATTTATTGCTCAATTTAGTAAGGCTGTCTTCCTAACAGCATCGTAAACGAGCTTCATGTGTGCCGTATAGCGCGTGGGTTATAAGTTATATAACTCTTACTAAGTCCCCAACCCTCTCGTACGTCTTGCCGACACATATTTTCTCTCGACATTACCATTTCCTTCCTTCTGCTCGAACCTCTCCCACGCTCGAAATCCCTGGTTCTCGTCTTCCTCCTCGCGAGTACGCGCGTATTTTACGTGACATTGACATCGATCTTGTTCTTTGTGGCGGAAAATCGCTCCTGGTTATCATTCTTTCTCGCGAAAAATTGTGAAACATTGAAATTCTTTAAGCTTTTACGACACTTATCATAGCTCATACATACTAGCAATTTCCCATTCGCAATTTGTATGAATTTACTTCGAGGTGGACGAACGGAAATAAAAAGAGTCTGAGAAACCAGTACTTAAAGTATTTGCAACTAATGGTTTTAGTGTCGAAAATATTCAGATTCAGTACTTTAAGTTTTTGATAGTATTTAGAACGGATAGTACAAATTTTCCAAGCTTTAAAAATGAATACTTTGGGCTAGTAAGTATTAGATTTGATGAACATTTTGAGCTTTTAATTGAAAACGCAATTTAATGTTTTTAAATTTTGCAATCGAGTATTAATCAAAATACTACATTTTTATACTAGTATACAGCTGAACCGGAAAAAGTTCCCAAGTATCGAAGTATTAAAAGTCTGATACTTCTGCGGAAATAAGCCCCGTATTTCGCTTTTATTATTCACAAGTATCAGAACGAAACGGTGACGAATTTTATGAGATGCTTTCTACGATAATGAAGAATTTATAGTTTTCATCGGTGTTTTCAGTGCCGCCATCGGTGCCAAAGATTTACGACGCGAAAAAGCGTCACGTCAGCAAACATTTAGAAGCATATCCCGAAGGTGTCAGTCTGGAACTCGTGTGCGAAGTGTACGGAGGTAATACTCGCAATCAAGCTAAGAATAAAAGAATCAAGTCATTGCTACTTGTTGCAATATCATGTTTTCAAGACCTCATGCAATTTTTATATCATTAAATTTAAAGCGATTCTTGTCCTATTGTATTTCTTTCCTTTTTTCAATTTGTTATTTCGCCATTGTTTCTTCAACCAGGAGATTTTAACACATTAAAAGGCTTTGATGCTACAATTCAAAGAAGAAAATATCAGCTTACAAACATCTAGCAATTTAAAAATACGAAAAATAAAATGGTTCATTTAATCCTTCAATCAACTTCAATTCTTTAAACCAAGGCGGTTTCTACAAGTTTAAATTCCACTTCTGAATGTAATCCCGCCAAGTCTCTGGAATAAACTTCCTATTTCAACGATCCTAAATCCTTCCGGAAACGAAATTCACGGAATTTTACGTAATCTTCAAAACTGGGCGAATATGAGCTATTAACAGGATTCGAACGTCATAGGAAAGCCAGTCCCGGAGGTGCTGTGGTATTTGGGATCGGATTTGATTGATTCCCGGTACGGCTCCAATCATTACGAAGTTAGAACATCGGAAAGGCACGACGAGAGAAGTCAAGCGGTTATCATCAAACACGTTACAATCAAAAGTCTGCAGAGGATTCACAATCACACGAAACTTACGTGCGAAGCAAGCAATACTAATCTCACTGTACCGTTGCGAACTACCGTTATAATTAAACTAAACCGTAAGTTTTAATTAACTTGTAAATTACATTTCACGTGAAATTCGCTGCCTCGGCGAATCGCCTCTTTCCAAGACATTGAAGCTTCGGATTCTTTACCATCATTATTCGCTTCCACACATTGTACGATAACGTGCTTTTTCTTTGAGACAGTAAAACCGCTGACTGTGGACATTTTCGATAAGAAGCAAATAGTTTCAACGGAGAGAAAGTACGAAACGAAATGTAAAAGCACGGGCTCTTCTCCTCCTGCCAATCTGACATGGTACATGGGAGCTAGGGAATTACAAAATGCCGAGAGCAAGGTACATATTCCACTGAAATCGCATCCGCTGCGGAATCGCATTTCGTATCTACCCTCGATAATTTATTGACGATATTTATTTATTGGCACGTAGTTTCAAAAAAATGGCACGGCAAGCATACTCCACTGGGTGCCCAGTCCCGACGACGATGGGAAATTTGTGACGTGTCGGGCAAAAAACCAACACTTGCCGGAGTCGATCATCGAGGACAAATGGAAGCTCCGAGTACATTGTACGTTATTTCATTTTATTGCGGAAAAAACTCGCTTTCTGTGCGAAGTATTTGCCGCTCTCCTTTACAGTGCCACGTTATTTTTTCATTATAAAGGGAAAGTTCAACACTGTAACTTTACCTTTACATAGAAATGCAATTTAATTAATAGTCTTGTAATTTCTATGACTTTCTGCTTTTTCGAAATATAACTAGAGTTGTTTTCAAAGCGGGACAAAGATGTAATGTGTATCGGAGACGTCGAAGCGTGAAAAAATAATTAAAAAGCATTTTTATACCTCGCCTTTCTTTTAAACCGAGACTTTATACTTTTCTCACAGTTGCTCCGATTGTGACTCTGAAAATGGGGTCATCTTTAAACCCTCTAAATATCAAAGAAGGAGACGACGTGTACTTTGAATGCAACGTTCGAGCGAACCCGGCAACGTTCAATCTCACGTGGTATCATAAGGTTAAAAAACACCGTCTTTTTTTCATTGCAAACAATCATTTCTTCGCATTAAATAAACTTATTTTTATATGGAAAAACTACTACCGTATTTCCGCAATTTTTATCGAGCAAAAATCAATACGAAAAGCGCAAGAATGAATCTTTTCTTAATATTTCACAGGGTAAGGAACTGCAACACAATGTTACGAGCGGCGTAGTTCTCTCGGATCGCTCTATGATACTAACTGGCGTAACCCGCACGGCTGCCGGAAATTATACATGTGCCGCAGCGAATTCCGAAGGCAGGAACACGTCGAACGCGGTGTATTTGGATGTGAGATGTAAGTTAATTCAAAGCGAGATCAACCACAAAGCAAGCCTGTATGAATCGAATCAAAGACACCTTTTGTAATATTAATTAACCGCTGGTAATTGCGGAGCATTATTAGAATGAATTAAATACATTCCCGAGTAAGTTCATGGTTTAAAGGCTAATATATTTAAACAGCGAGTCGCATTAATTTCGCCCGATGCAACCAAAGTCAGAAACTCGTATTCAAAATGATCGCACAAAACCTGATATCCATGGCAATTACAGCGTAATGCGATAGTTTACATTCTGCATGCTTCCCTACCCTGCGAACAATAATTATGTACATACCTGATCGTTGCAAAACCAGAAATTACCCAGAAAACAACGCCGCGCAAATCGCTCCGTGATATAGCAATAAAAGCGCAATCAATGTTTTATCGTTCGTTTCGTTAAAGTTGCCCCGATCTGCAAGCACGTGCAAAGCCCGAAGAAATGGCGAGCGAGAAACGAGAGCATTCACCTGATTTGCGAGGTTGATGCGAATCCGAAATCTGTCAGCTTCCGCTGGACTTTTAATAAGAGCGGAGACTTAAACGAGATCCCTATGACGAAGTACACGAGTAAAGGAACTATCAGTAATTTGAACTACACGATGGAGAACGACGTGGATCATGGAGTGGTCGGGTGTTGGGCGAACAACTCCGTCGGTCAAATAAAAGAACCCTGTCAATATCAAGTGATTGCATCAGGTGAGTCCACTGGTAAACAATTTCCAAGCATCGCTGGGTGAAAAAAGGTCTTTTCTCTTCCACTCCGAAAGTAGGCAAACCGTATCCACTGCGGAATTGCACGGCGCACAACCGAAATGATTCTTGGATAAGGATATCGTGTGTCGAAGGTTTTGATGGAGGCTCACCACAGAAATTCGTCGCAATGGTCAACAAGCAGCGCATGGTTTCAACGAACCCGAACTGGGAATTCGAGATCCGCCAACCGACAACCGTTGCATTATACGCGGAAAATTTAAAAGGGCCGAGTCAACCCGTCATTATTGACGATATCACGTTGAAAAACAAAGCTCCGAAATATGCAGGTAAAATTCATTGTTTCATTTCTTATAATTTGATTCGTTTCGCGGTCCCGACTGACTCTTTTCTGGCGTGTTTTGAACGCATTGAAAGAAATAAACAGTTTTCAAAAAATATTTATCAAAAATGAATATTTTGTAATCGTTTAATGAATCACTTTAATTAAAAGCAATAATTCATCGGTGGTTGCGATTTAATCATAGAATATTCACGCAGAGAAATGCACTCTGTAGTATTTTTGGGAATTTCGTAATTATCAGGGCAAATTAATTACTTTGTAATGAGTAGTTTGACCAGGGCTTTGATTTCCTTGAGTTATTTTAGCCAGGAAAATTCGTCAGTTATTAGTACCCCTCGTTATCGATGCACAAGAGGTAGATTATTCTCTACTATAATATGTTTACAACATGGTATACATTCTACATTTAAAGCTCGAAACTACTTACTATCATGCTCTTAACTGGGAAAGTCGTTGAAAATTGTATTATAATAATAAATTGCATCATCAGAGTAAGTTGTTTCTGCACTTGTAATGCAGTTTGCGTGAGGCGATTTTCCTAGATACGCTCTCGAGTTTACGTAACGACGTGCAATGTAAATATTCGAGAGTACTTAAATTTTAAAGAGTCGCGTTTAATGACTTGCACAAATTCAATTCACAAGCGCAAACTTACTCAATAAAAAAATGAAGATTGTTCCAAGTGTCATAACTAATTTTCCGGATTCTTCTGGTGATACTGTTTGATGTGGTATTCGATGGTTTTCACTGATTTATTTTGAAGTGTCCCAATATCGGATTTTAAAGCACAGAATAAGTACGTGCTAGACAGTAAAATATCATTGAATGTATCAGTTTTAAGAATGTTTAAGTTCGTTTTTCAACAAATCATTTGCGGCTGCCCGGAAGGACAACTTGACTTCATATTTTTTGTAGTTTACTGAACATTTTTTTCAAGTGAACTGGTTCGTTGAATGCTCTCCAATAAATTAATTTTTTAAGAGTATATACTTGATTCTAACTTGGTATATACTAATTTATTCAATTTGCTGAATATAGAATAAAAAAAATAGAATGAAATAGCCATTGCAAGTACAACCGTAACAGCGATCATAAATTAATTATTTACCTATCAAAAACTTCATTTTAACGTTTCAAATTATGTTTATCGGAAATAAATAAAGAGGAGGTCTGTTTTCCTTCAGAATGAGACGATAATATTCCGGTTAATTATTAGCGATTTGCAACACTTGCAATTTCAAGGTTTTTTTATATATTACACAACGAAGCAGGGTAAATCCGTTGTAATTTTATGTTCAAAAAAAGATTAACGATTATCTGTGGCTTCCAGGAAGCCTTTGTTAAATCAACAAGATTTTTGTTGGCATAACGAAACTTTTGTCATAGAGTGAAGAAAAAATGTTCCGAAAAAAAATCGTTCGAAGAGAGTCTGAATCGAAAATCATTGTTTCAGAGGAGACGGCGGAATACTTTATCAATGTGTCACCAATTCTTATCGGATTGGGGGTGACATCTGCCATATTGGGGTTAATTGTTATTGGCGTTCTCATGGTCCTCTGGAGGCGTCATGTAACTACTCCTACGAAGCCACCCCAACAACCCATACTCACGACATTCGCCGGCAAGTGCGAGGAGGAGGAAGGAAATCCGGATCTGATACCTACGACTGTTCTCGTTAATCACGTGACCGATACAATACTATCGGAGAGACGAGATTCCTCGACGAGAAAAAGTGCAATAAAGGACGAACTCACATGAAAAATTCGAGTTATTTCACATATGTTTAAATATAGTGCCTCGTGAATTGAAAACATACCATAATGCCTTGCCGACCTCAAAAACTTGTACAAGACAACATTTTGAATGAGGGAAAAGTTGATTTGACGGAAAATATTTTATTGCCAAAGATCTAAGAATGTTGCTGTTCTTTTGCCGAGGATGAGTTTGGAACTTTTGTTGAGTTGGCGCGATGAAATGAATTTTGAAGTAAGTTGATTTCTTGGAGGATTTTTTGTATACGGGAAGTGTATTCCTCTTGATGAACAATAATTATATACGAATTTAGGTCATCGAAGTAATAAACGAAACTTTGTAACGATATTGATTGATGTATGAATTATGTTTTTAAATCGTTATCTCCGGAACTTTTTTTATTCGTTCTGCTATCGAAAGCTTCTGCCTTTTGCTTGAAATCGCGTTTTCGTTGAAATTTTAAAAAGAATAGACGATATTTTTCACATTTTGTAACACGAAGGGTCGAGCACGAAATGTACATATGATGTAGTTTCGTTTTTTAATTGTTTTATAAACATCGCATAAGTTTTATATGTAGCGATTGAAAATAGAATACGTGAGCTGTATGATAAATTTAGTTGTATAAAAAATCTTACGTGAAAATGGGACTCAACAATTCCATATCGTCGCTCGAAAACTACAGGTTGTGCTAAGTACACAGTGAGTTATATAACCGCAATTGAAGGCTCGGGCGCAAGAAGTTCATAAGCCCAATTTGCTGAGCAAAGTTGTCGAGGTGCGCATTCCTTGATAACTGGCATGATTCGCAAAACCCAGCAAACATCATGCAAATTTGTAAAACTCACTTGATTGCGCTTGTTTTGCATAAAGTTTCCCAATGAATGCAAACATATTTAATTTTACCATTCGCAGAAGTTATGTTCCGATTTTTTGCGACAAGATTTTTAATTTTAATCCACGCCTAAAAATATGTTGCGTATCGAAATAAATTGATCCACAACAAATTTACAGCAAATTAATCGCAGTTTTCATACTTTTTTGTAGATCTTTGTCATTTTTCTTTTAGCGATTTGTACTATTTTATAGTTGTTTATCAAAATCTTGTGTAGAATTAAATTTCTATTCACTTGGAAATTATTTTCTTCATTTTTGTTCATTTAAAATTTAGTTAATGAAACTTCGTTTCGAATAATTTTTTCACATTTATAAGTCATTATCCCAGCATTGCATAAAGAGTAATTAATTGTATCAATCGTAACAAAAAAAAACAAATCAAAATTCCAAAAAAACTGAATAAGAAAACGAAGGTATCAGTTAATTACTTAAAATTGTCAAAATTATTGTCATTATGTAACAAAGCCTAATTTTTAGTGTTTTGGGTCAGAGAATTAAAAATAAAAATTCAATTGGCAACCATGTATGTTGGAGCTGACTTTTCACATAGACTGCAGAAATGGTGAAAAAAATTTATGACAATGTGCTATTTCAAGCGAATGCAAGAGATGTAAAAAGGGACGTGAAAGATGAGCTGCAAAATTGGACGTAAAATATTCTACGAGGACGTAAATATGTCCTGCATTAATACAAAGAAATTAGTCATTTTCCGGAACTGAAATATTTAAAAAAATTTGCATTTCTTACGCTCAGCCTTCATCTGCTTTAACCGCAATTCCTACCGTAAAGTAGTTTATTATTTTCGTCGAAGCTCGCCAGCGAATATAAAAGCGCGTAAATTATTTTGTTAGATCGCCGCCATGTACATTAAAAAATAACGCATAAAAAGGTAGAATTTAATTTCAACCGCCATTTTATTGCGTAAGAATTTCGAGTCGCAAGACAGAAAAAAAACATGTAAATAAAAGAAGTGAGCCGTCGCAGATGACCCGGAAAGTACTGGAGCTACCAATAATCACATTTATAATTGTACGATAAAAGACTAAGTTGTAAAAATTAATTAAGTCCTGCGAAATGTAAATGTGATCACTCCGTCAGAGTAACGTTAATTCAACTCTAAAACCACGTAAAATCAATTAAACCATGTTAATGTGAATCCGCAAGACGATTTGATATTAAACCAGTATTAAAATCAATGTTCATTCATTTCCCCAGCCACAATGCATGAAAAATGAGAAAGCATAAAAGGGTTTCATCTCGACCAACGCGCATGCACGGCACCCTGAAATAAGCTCTTTTCCAGTGCCGGGAAGCCCGCGATCGGGCTTTCAACGTGCTCGACTTTCAGTTCCGATCGAATCCCTTCGAAGAAAGTTTGACAAATCGGCGCTGTCGGGAACTTATCAGAGCTGAAAATGAGCGCGGAAGAAAAGGGGGAAACCCAGGCAAAGCTTCCTGGACAGGATGACAAAAAGGACGACATCTTCGAAAAGGGCCCGAACCAAAGGGTCGTTCGCCTCGTCACGGTGGCGGCTTACATGTTCGCCATCAGCTCCACGGGATTTAGCCTCAGCGTTTACTACATCTTCCTCTGGAACCCGCCGCAGCCGAAGGCCCACATAGTGCACAGGAAATCGGTCGATCACAGTCACATGTACCTCGTCCAGGAACCGGCGTACCAGCAGCAAATGAACTTGAAATCGGAAAAACTGTCAATCGACGAGCCAAAGACTTGGGGCGAAATCGAGAACGAAGTCGTTTCAAGATCGGAACCCGGGAAACTCGGACTCTTCCTCGGGAAACTGTCGAAAGTTAGAAACGGTTTAGATAAGCCGGCAATCGGGGACGTGGAAATCGAGCGAAAGATTGGAGAAGAGGGAAAAGTCGTTGCGACGTCGGATGATTATGACGATAATAGAAAGGGATTTTCGAGCACCTTGTCGGTCGACGATCTTGGGGACGATGAGGATAAACGAGGCGCGTTAAAGCCGAGCGACACTTCGAGTTCCACGGAATTTATGTGAGCAGCCGGGGTTGCGACGAACTGGAAAGATCAATCGCGACTTGTTTCGGAGTTAAGGAAGTTAACAGTGGGTAACTTTGCCGGAAGATACACGGATCACATCCAACGGAAACTAATCACCGCGAGGTAAAAAGATTCGAGGTACTTTGGTTGCTCATGGTTCGGTAATTGGATGGCCAAGTTTCGAAGTGTTCCGTAAGTTCCGAGCAAATGAAAAAGAAGCAAATTAACGAGATTCATCTTGCTGCGAAGTGCGCGAGGTCGAATGTTCAACATTGTCACGCTTCGGCTGTTTTTTTAGTTGCACCGAGGGGGTTTGAATTTCATGATTCGAATTATTTACTGTAATGGCTAAAAATTTCGTATTTCTAAAACAATTTTTCCTAAAAGACTGTGATTTCGCAAATTTGTTTCATTTCCCAGTAATTTCACAGTTAACGCAATGAAAAATAAATTAGAATGAAACGTGAGCTGATAAAAATACAATTTCATACAATTTTTTGTAATCGAATTCGAGACGAAATAATGTACGTAGCGTACTTCGGAATAACTGAATTATCATAGATGGTTTGGAGCGCGTGGTTTGTATATTAAATACCCCGCAGGGTCACGCTGACCTTTCGATGTCATGCCACTGACATTATTTCAAGTATGTACTCTGTGTATTGTCAAGGTACGGACATGGCCGATGTACTCGGGGCTTCGTTCGCAGCCTCGAGAACTTTTACCTGATTCGCTCAATCAGAACCGACCTTGATCATCTTTTTCGTCCAACTAAATCCAAGCCTTTATCCATTTAATTCGGGAAATCCGGCTCAAGTTTGTTATCCTGCACTGCGCTGTTTTCAATAAAATCTGATTAGCGAATCTGCGACTATGAATAAAATGTATGAAAACATTGTCGGCGCCACTGAAAGAATGAGAATAAAGTTTGTTAATGTGAAATATGGAATTGTTAATATAAAATATGAAAACTGATAAAAAACAAAATTGCAATAAAGCTTTGTTTGACTGAAACTGTGACGTTGAAAATCGTGTATTCCTTGCTCAAAGTTTTGAACATAATAAATAGTAAGCGTTATTCTCATTGTTAATTATGAAGAGTTTGATGCTTCGCAAAAACCTTTCATATACTCTAATTAAAACGTTTCAGATTAACTTGATTAAACTTGTTCTGCTGGAGCTGGAGAAAGTGATTCCTGAAATTGATACTAACGAAAGTAATATTACAAATTTATTGAATGTAAATGTAAAATACAATAGATTCTATTTAAAAAATGTGTACATTTTGAGGAGAAAAGCGATTAAATTAGTAGAGCAACATTGAATATTTCGTAATCTAATACAACCCCAGCTTGTTTGCAGAATGCAAAAGAAGTATTTGTTGCAATGCAATATAGAAATCATCATTAGTCACTTTTTATTCAAATTAATTCAGACACATCGTAAAAAATGACAAAGTA